>JAIEZT010000016.1:11656779-11841779 GCA_019594935.1 Periophthalmus modestus
AAGCCCATTCTTATTTAAAACAAAGCCCATATGTTAGAATGTCAGAGTGCGTTTGGAGAACAGTGCCTGATCTCGCGGATCTTACCTCGCTGGATTCGCTGTAGAAAGTATTCCACTCTGGCAGATCGTGGGTCTCCATCTTCACGGAGCTCAACATCCCCAAGGCCTATGTCAGAATCGCGGGTCTAAAGTTCCGGCTCTTTGGTAACTGTTTCCTTACAGCGCGGTCCTGGTCACACGCGACTCTAATCCAGTACCGAGTCAGAGCGCATCCATGGCCCGGTGGCTCTCGGCTCTCGTTCGCTGCTCGGCTCTCTTTCGTTGAGTCGCAGTGTGCTATTGTGTCTCTCCTTCGCGAGTGGAGACCTGTGGCTGTACGTCGTGAACCTGGTGCGCGGTGCTTATAAGGCACTTGGCACGCCCCGCCCCCGGTGTGATACAGGAAAGACCCAGTGAAATGGCACCGTCGGCCCCCTGGTGAGCTGTATATTGGCCGGCGGCTACAGAGGGCCACCCCAGGAGCCCCAACTCTGTCCAGTGGCTCTTCAGCGCAGTTCATCAGGAGGCAATTACTATTACTACTTACGCCTATTAATAGGCGTCTATTAATAGGCGTAAGTAATGTCACAGAGGAGACAGAATCCGTGCGTAACCAAGCACGCACCAAGAGATTTCAAACCATTTTCACAGATTTACTCTACTACTACAGTAGTAACTACTGTCCCACTCTAGTTAAAGAAATTGTCCTTTTCAGAGAACTTTTCTAGCAGCATACTTTTTCTCCTACTCTAGTCATATTTTTATTGAAGTTACACTTGTTTTACTCGAGTAAAAGTTGTGGTTTCTCTTCCCACTGTGAGAAAGTCTAAAGTAACAAAAGCTTAACATTTGTGTTTCTTGCTTCTTCAGATATGATTTAGTTTGTCTCATTTTTGTGTCTGTTTTAAAATATCAGATTCTGTGCATTATTTAATGTTTCAAGACATGCTCAATAACATCTGACATCTAACATCTTTATTATTTGAAGTTAACAACATTAATTTGAAGGACAAAACTTTAAATAATGCACAAAATCTGGTATTTTCAAAGGATAGACACAAAAATTAGACAAATTAAACCATATCTGAAGGAGCTCCAAGAAACACAAACGTTCAGATCGTTTCATATTGTCAACATAAAGCATTTGTCACTTCTAGACTTACTCACAGCGGGAAGAGGAACTACAACTTCTACTCAAGTAAGAGTACTGTTACTTCAATCAAAAAATATTACTCAAGTTGGGGAAAAAAGTATGCTGCAAGTTATTTAAAAAGTTATTCAAGTAAATGTAAGTGAGTTCTACCCACCTCTGACTAAGGGACAGGTGACAGTTATATAGGCCTATAGAACAATTTCAAGTGAGATTGTGATGTAATATCAGGAGGCCAATTACAATGCGTCACTTGCAGTAAAGTCTCGCGCGCACAGACGTACACACCTATTTTTAGTGCTTTATTGATTAAGTAGAATGTTGTCTCTTATCGCGTCTCTAACTGTGTTCTTACTGGTACGGATCTCGTAACTGCGGACAAGTTGGGTGCAGGAGGAGCCGAGGAGCGGTCGTTGGTCCCGGGGGCGTGTGAAAGTGCCGGTGTGTAGTGTGCCCTGCCTCGAGCGCACTGCCAGGCGTCAAAGTCGTTAATTCCCCCGGCTATCACTCCGGCACTAATTGTAGCCGCCTTAGATTGGTGGGACTGATAAACAAATACAAGATTAGAGCTACCGATTACAGGCAAATTAGTAAAACAGGCTAAGTTACGCGCTTTTCTGAAGTGTATCAAGAGTGCATGGTGTGGTTTGAAAATAAAGGCGAGCGGGATATAGGCCTGCCAAATGAATCTAGTTTCCAAACACAAATGGGTAATAAGGGCCAACTTTTGTCTTTTTACATGTTTTGACAGGAATTCTCGCACCTGGCCCTAGCAGATTCAACTGAATAAAAGGCAGAATTATGAAATGACTTTGAATTGAACGCGGTCCAAAGCGTGTGTAATGCCGCAGTGGGAGCGCGTAATGGGTAAGTGTCATGGGCTTCGGGAATACACACTCGCGGCCCGCTGCAGACGGGGGCCTCTGAATGTGAAAAGCCCGCCTAATGGCCCCTGAATGAGCATGTAACTGATGCGCAAGCGGGAGGTCCAGGGCCAGACTGTGAGAAGGGGCACCCGGAGAAATAACAGGAAGGAACCGTGCACGCAGGCGCAATGTGAGGCGGACAGGCCTGGCTCTCGTTTGGATGCAAGCCTTGGGCAGATTTGGTTCTGGTTAGTTCATCTTCTAGTTTTTTGATGTGTAATCCGATTATCTTCGTTTGGATCCAGTTTAGACCTAGTTTAGTCCTAGTCCTGGGTTTCTAGGCTACCCTATTAGTCCAGCTTTAGCCCTGTTTTAGTCTTGTTCATCACTGATTTAATGTCAGTGTGGCCTAGTCATCCTTAAGGTCTCAGTGTAGTCATGGTTTAGTCCCCACATCCTAACAAAGTCAAATGTGGAAGTCCGGACTCCAGTGAGGGCTCTGTGATGCGTAAAGCCATTTTATGCCATAACAATCCAATAGATTGGCACATGGGCGCGCATTGTGCCCGCGCACTGACGGCTTAACCGCGCTCTGTCTCCTCTTTCCTTTCCCCCGGCTCCGGCCCGGGACCTGGGACCGGGACTTTTGTCGTTTGGGGCTGGGTTCATAGTGCGTAAAAGCCGACATGGAAAGTCGATTAGCGCCTGCAGCATTGTGGCACCTACATGTGTAATGAGGTAATTAATGGCAGGGTTCTTGGTGAAGATGCGCTCATAGGGTCTTATTTTACAGTCATATAGTGCTTCTGCAAATTGTCCATGGACATTTGTACTTTCTTTGTTTTGAAATTAGCTTGAGGGTGATTTATTATAAAAAATCTATGACATGTAGATCAGACAAATATGATTTAGACAAACTCATGTTTTTTGTTTTTTTTTTTTGCTTTCAGAGCTAGATGAGGTCTTCTGGCAGTGTGCAGATATTCCAGATAGAACCACGTCCTTGTATCCACAGGCTGTTTATAACAAATGTTATTGTCATTTGAAGGCGGCGTCATTTATGCCCATTTTTCTGATGACTGTGGAAGAGTGCGCAGCATGCTCACGTCTGTACCCGAGGGGAAAGCCTGTTTTGTGGATTGGAGGTCGCACGCGCTGTGCATGTCCTCCGCGGAGCCAAGGTTCACCCATTAGCAATTAACACCCGAGAAGGGCTCAACAATAGCCCTAATGAGGCCCTCCTCATGAAGGAAGCGGCACATTGCATTTGGGGCTGGGAACTGTTACATGTAGTTAAAAAAAAGATTAACTAATCATATTATGAGATGGCCTAAGTGAGTGGGCCCAGGTGAGAAGGCAGAGGGCTGCAGAGTTAGACGATAGGACAGCGCCCTCTTCTGGACAGGTTAGAAAAATGACCCGGAAGTTTAAAACGTCTCCAGAACATTACTTCTGAGACGATAATAATAAGGCTATTTTAATGACCAGAACGTCTACTCGTCGACTTAGGGAGGGTTGTGTAGAATTGTTACACATACCAATTCTTTTAGTTTTCATCACAAAAACACTGGACATGATGATCAAGTTATAATCTGGTGTTTTGATTTTTGGTGTTTTTTATTGTCCAGTCTGTATTCACTGTAAAAACCTGCACATAATGATTATTTATACTGGTATGGACTGTAGGAAACATACTGTATTAGACAGGGGGATATTTTATTGTATTTAATGCTAGTGTTAATGATGAACTGATAGTCTTATAATGTAATTGAAATATGTATTTTTAATACATACTTGTTTAATTGCTTATTGCTTATTTGCTCTCAGCTGTTTTACTTTGAGAGTTTCTTCAGCTGTGCCAATGTTTATACTATAATCTGTTGTCTGTAAAAAAGGTGTACATGCTGGACAAGGAGTTATTATAACTCAATCTAATTGCCAAATTACATTTAAATAGTTCTTCAATGGCGTCCAAAGATGTGCCTGACTGGCAGGGAAGCAGCTTTTTGTTGAGCTTTTGATGTTCCCTGGGCAGGAGATATGGCAGTGGGTTTCCTTCAATAGTCAGAAAGTGATCCTCAAGGCTTTGGAAGAACTGAAATAAACACAAATATATAACAATCAGTCCTAAGACACTGCTCATAAAAAGATGCAAGATTTCTTTAAACAAACCTTTTGATATTTCACAAGATGTTCTGTAGCTGTCTCAACACTGATTTTCTATGCCCACTTTTGTTCCAGCATCTTACGGTGAAAGAAAATACAGCAGAATACAGCAGAGAATCAGTGAGGACATATCGCTATCCCACTCTAAAACAAATAATTATTTGCCAATATACCTGTAAATACGATCCAAACATGTATCAAAGCTAACCGTCATCCCTTGTGAGGAAATAAATGATATACAAGTTGTATGTATTTACCTTGCTTCTCTGTGGGGCTGGTAGCTTTATTGAGGACCGCCTTTAAACATTTTCTAAGAAGTCTCTTAAGGTCTGTGCTTCTTTGATTACTTTTTCTTTAAAGTTCATGGTCCATTTTTCATTGAATCTTCTAGAAACCAGACTCATCTCCAAACATCAAAGAAAAGTCTTGTACACATCTATTAATGCAGAACAAGCAACAGTTATTACTCCCCATCAGTATTCACACATCTTGTGGCAGCGCTGGAAAGAATTTATTAAAAATGAAATATTTAAAACTGATACAGCTTCATATTTACCAATTGATCATAAGCAGTACTTTTAACAGCAAATTAAACTATTTTTCTACCGTTATATCCTCAAACATCACATTGCAGTGTGATACAGACCTCAAATGAATATGTTTCAAGCCTTCTTAATACACAGCGGCTGTGTCAAAGCTGTTTAAAGCACTGCACTGCATTGATCACCGGCCTGTGGCCCTCCGCTTCAAATTTCTTTTGAGATGTGGCCCTCGATAAAAAAAAAAGTTTGGGTGCCTCTGATCTAAATAATATCTGAAGACTATTGTGGATCACTGAGGAGCTGTTGCCTATGACTGAAGGTTTGTCTCATCTTTGAGAAGACCAGTTCTTTGTCACTTCTGTGAGTAAGAAGTGCCATCGCTTCCAGGCATTCATCCCCTGAATGCTGTAAAGCATGAGATGTGGCCTGTCCATAATTCTGTATCAGTCATAAGCTAATTTGTAGCTGACCAAAAGTTTGTAACTTTTAGCCAAAAAAAACTGACATGTTGAAAGCATGTTTTTTTCCTTTTGGATTTTTTCCCCCCCTTTTTATTGATCTGAAAAACATGCATCCTCACTGTTGCTTAAATCTCCACAAACCTGACTCTTACGTGACCTGGAGGACAGCCTCCTACCACTTGTTCCCATGGAAATGTTGTCCTTTTGGCTATAAAGTTCCACAGTATGGCATAAAACTTCATGGAGAAGTCTTCTCTCTCTGTCCAGTCTGTGTCAGTATTTTGCATCTTATGAACACTTGTCTTCTAACTGCAAACATGTGGTATAAGGTCATGTAGGAGGGGGGAGCAGAGCCAGGCTGATCAGGACCACAGGATGTTTATTCCTGATTTGGAAATTATAGATGAAGCTGCCAAACATGAACCAATGAGATCACCTCAGTAGAGCAGTTAAATCATCTGACCCTCTCCTACTGCAGACCCTCAGCTCATCACAGGGTACCACCTGGACCCAAACGTCTTTCTTTCTGAAACCCAGAACCCAAACGGTCAGGCTTAGGCTCCTTGAGTCCACATGCTGAGCTGAGACCCCTAAATCTAACATGTAAAGGCACTTTGTGCAAGTGAGCATTACGTGTCAGACCATGTGAGGCACATATTAGTAAAATACAACGTCAGGAGATAAAGAGAAGATAAAGATCCATCTTTATTTGATTACACTTAGAAAAGTATTGACATATTTAATAGTATTAAATGAAAATCCTCGCCGGCTTTAGACAAGGCCCTTGAAGAAATCGATTGTTTTGGATCCTTTAGTTTGGGCTAAAGTGACCTTTGGTTAACCTGTGCTTCTGTCTGAGACCACATGGACAAGAGATCGGACTCACATGATTGTTCTCACCCACTAAATCCCTGCACATTTGACTGAACAGATCAACAAAAAATGTCTGAATGTTTGAATGAAACCATACTCACTGTGATTTACATAGACTACACTTTGATGATTAAATTATGAGGAAAGGCTCTGTAGGATCCAGAGCCTCCTCAGGGGAGAGGTACAGGGTAGGGACCACATCCTCCTCAGGGGAGGGGTACAGGGTAGGGACCACATCCTCCTCAGGGGAGGGGTACAGGAGAACCATAGCTTCCTGTCAAAAAGAACTGGGTAAGTGAGGGGCCGAAAAAAGAAAAAAAAAAAAAAAAAGTGTCTGCAGATAAACAAAAATAAAAAAATTGTTTGGCTACTACACTCCACTTGTGGCCTGCTGAGGAAAGCAGTTAGGCTCCCCTGAACTCCAAAGTGTCAACTAAAAATCACATGAGAACGTGAGGTGAACATGTTGTGATGATTCAGGTGGTTTAATATCACAAGGTCTGTATGTTTCTGGAGGGATTTCATAAACATCAGTTGAAAATGACACACATTTGTCTGAAATGGATGTTTGCATATTGGGCGAGGGATTGCACATACAGTTAACATTCTGTAGATTACATTGTACTTGGCCTATAGATGTGGTGGTATACATTCGGGTTAAGTGTAGTCTGTGGCTGGTGTGGGCTTTCATCCAACACAGCACAACATTCACCTTACCCACTTACAGTGAAGGCTAGGTTACATTTACACAGATATTTCCAAAAGACGCATTTTCTCCATTGGTTTACGGTGAGATCCCATCCACATAAAGAGAACAGGGATATCAGTCCCACACCGCTGGTCTGCAAAGCAGCAGAGTCAATGCTGTGAACCAGTTCAGACCAGGGGACAGGCTGAGACCAAGGAGCAGGACACAAAGGCCTATTCTGCTGTGTTCAATTACTTCAGGAAATTAATGATGCCAATATTACAAAACTATAAAAGTAAAGAAAAACATTTCTTAGATGAATATCTGTGTCTGTGTAACCATAACAACACAAAAGCAAAACAAGCTCAAAGATCAGCCCAAACCTTGTTTGGAATTTGGATTTAGATTCAAATTTCAATTGACAACAAAAAGCTCAGTCAAGCACAATTTCATGTATGCCCTTATTGAAGGTACTAGAGCATGATAGGGCTGTTCTTTAAAACCAGAGGGACTACTGCAGACAGGCGTTATTCACTTTAAATTCCACAACACTACTCCTTACATTGTCCTACTCACTGCTCACCATCAGGAACCAGGGAACTACTGCTGTCCCATGTGCTGTGTGGAGATGAACGTGATGCTGAGCATAATCTGACCCTTTAGTAAAACTGTAGACCTGCCACATGTCAAAACTATAGCGTTCTACAGGTCTGATGATAGAACATGTCCTGCTCTTGTGTTGTGTTCCAGACTTGGACTGTATAAAGAAGTTGACTGAGGGAGTGTGACATCACCCATAGCGTTTGGCTCTAGTCAAATGAAGCTTATCGAGCCTAGAGTTTATAGTGATTAATCTGCAACCAGGGACCACATGTGAAAATTTTACTGCACCAACCAGAAGAGAGGGTGCTAAAGGTACTTGCCCTTTCCCATCTACAATGCTGGCTTCTATGGGGTAGGCGCTTAGCAATGAGCCGTGATAGCTTTTTTCTCTGGGAAAGAAGGCATCTGATTGGTCTATTATTAATGTTCATTTCTTGATTTAGGGACAAAACAGCCATCACAACGAACATTTTAAGGTCAGAATTACGACTCTGACAGCAGCAGTTACAGAGAGATTTTTCAATAGAAGTCAATTGGAACCTCACCCATGCTCACTTCCTTTTTGGAACGGCTAGCTATGTCCATTTATATACACAGTCTACGGTTGTACAGGGCTGATGATAGAACACGTTCTGCTCATGTGTTGTGCATTCTAGAGGTCTAATGATAGAACACATTTTGTGTACAGAGGTCAGAGGTGTAGGTGTGATGGTTCAGGAGAAGAGGAGCTGGCCGTGGTGCTGAGGGCTGTGTCCTGTGCTGGCTCTTCTGACCGCTCCTGTGCTGCTGTGACGGCAGACAGACACATACACATTAGCACACACATTAAACACACAACCTCCCTCGACATACTGTGCTGCATACACTGTTGTAAGGAGAGCACACACCTGCCTCACGTCTCTCGCTCCTTCTTGACAGTGACATCTCCAGCGCTGGCCCCAGGACCTGCTCCAGGGGCGGGGCTAGGGCCTGGGGGTGGGGCAGCAGCAGGGATGGAGGCAGCCCCCGCACCGGCCGAGCCCAGGATGGTGGTGACCTCTCCCTGCATGAACGCCCAGGGGGGGCTGTTGGGAGTGTTATCCAGCGGACAGCGCTCTCCACTGGGGCAGTACACCTCCCCGTCTGCCCTGCGGCTCTGGATGTATACACGTGTGCAGGGGAAGCAGAACCTGTCGAAAAGCACATATATGTTATGGCCTTCAAACACATTCACTTCTTCTATTCAAACTAGTGAGAATGAAAAGGACTTTTTAGTTTGAATGGCGCATTGATTTTTGACAAATCATTTTGAATACAAGATTAGTTGGCATCAGATCAAGGACATGATCTGAGTGGGATTGCACCCTTGTCTTTGGGGTTACAAACAATGCAAAAAGCATTGACTTTTCATAACTAAGGAGCCAGTTTGTGTTATATATGAAAAAGACCTACCTGTGTCCTTGCACCGAGGGGCACTGCACAAAGTGTGTGTCTTCCAGCCGCTCGTGGCACAGGGTGCAGGACAGTGTGTTTCCAGCAGTGTGGCTGCTGCCTGACGCAGAGCCCAGCTCGGAGGCTCCTCCGTGGGGTAAGGCTGGAGCGGTGTTGGCTGCCTCTACAGACGCACTGGAGCTCAGGGGCTCTCCTCCAGGCCTAGTGGCCAGGGGACGAGGCTGTCGTGCGGGGGAGGACGCAGGTTTGGGGCTGGTCTGGCTCACACCCCCGGCCATGGCTGAGGCTGTCAAAGGGAGACCGGTTGCTTTACTGCTGCCACTGCCCGCCACCGCAGAGTGAATGGGTGTCTGAGATTTGGACTGGCCCTGTGAGCTGAGCTCCCGCTCCAACTCCTGGGAGATGAATGGTCCTATGCCCATGCCGATGCCCAGCTGTCTGCGGCTCATCTCGGCCAGCATAGGGGCGGGAAAGATCAATGGGTTGCTTATGGGGGCTTGTCTGGCAGCCAAACCCGCCGGCAGCAGCCCGGGGGGTATTCCAGCTATACTCTGGGACACTAAACTGGGAGGGATGGCAGCACCGAGCATGGGCCTCCTGCTGCCGCTGGGGCTTTGGCGGTTCAGTTCTTGTGGGTGTCCGTCCCTGTGTAAGCCGTTGGGAGGTACTCTGGCTGCGGAGCCCACACTCTCGCCTCTCCCTGCACGCTCAAAGCGGTCGTTGTGTGTCCTGGCCGTGTCCACGGGCGCTTCTCTCCCTGATGTGTTGTGTTTGTTTGGGGAGGGACCCGGGGACCTCACGTTACCGTCCTGCATGCCGTGTGTCCGTTTGAGCTGTCGGGCGTTTGCTATCAGGAACTCGATTTGATTGGCACCCTCATAATTGACGCAGCCTCGACACACCACCTCGCTGAAGTCCCACACCACGGTCCAGGGCATCTTGGGCAGGTCGCACAGGTAGCACCACTGGCGCCTGGACGAGGACGGAGACGACATGGCAATGCTAATGCTAACCCCAGCCCACACACACACACACAGTAGCCTGCTGCTAACCTGCTAACGGAGGCTACACGTTAGCCAGGCTAAAGTACCGTGACTAGCGCACGGCTCTACTCCTCTACTTCTGCACTGCACGTTTAGAGCTCCCGGTGCTCCGCGACAGCCGTGCGCACATCACGGACAGAGAAAAGACACAGACGTACTCCGTGACAGCGCTTTCAGACGAGTGTTTTGTTTATCACCTCGGCCTACTCTGCGCTGCTGCTGTCAACTGTTTTCTCGTCAGGCGAAGTGAAGTTACGTAACATAGTACAGGTGCATTGTGGGAGTTGGAGTCTTATAACCACATTTTCTCTATGTGGCGGAAAAATCACGAACCTCTGAAAAACTACACAGCTGAGGAGCGGAAGTAAAGCTGCCCTGGGTCAGAGTTCAACTAGAAAAAATGTGCGTCCACAGCCATGCGTTTGGATTGAACATCTGAGTGAAACAAGTTGTGTTAAAAGTTGTGTTAAAATGCCCAGAGACATTTCGTCTTCGTCGTCCTCCTCCAGCGAAGACGAGGATCCTGTTCCAGAGACACCCGCGGGCCCCGAGCACACAGGTACTTTGCGGCTACGGTTTAGCTCCTGTACAGTTCTCACTCCACTGTAGGCTCGCGTCTCTGTTCAATCGTGTTAACACCGTGTGTAGGTGGTCAAATATAGGAACGTGTTATGTGTCCAAATAGACTAATGCTGCTCAGGAGGAAACAAGACAAGACGAGAGGCTGTGGCACTTGGCTGAAGTGTCCTCTTTAGGGTCACGCGCCTGCACCATAGACTTTTGTTACACATTCATACATTCACACATGGCTCGTTTTGTTTTGCTCGTGACATGTTCTGTTTTGTTGCAGAGAGCAGGAATATTAAGTTCCAGTGCCCCGCAGACTTCGTGTCCTTCTCTTACAAATCATGCAGCTCCACAGTCAAGGCAGACGGCAGCTCCGAATTGTGGCTCATTAAAGCTCCCGCGAGCTTCGACGCACACAGGTCAGTGTAGTGTCTGTCTCATCATGTGCTCTTAATGTGACCCTCAGTCACATACAGAGACCACAGTGAATGTTCTGCTCTAAAACCTATAAAATGACCTAAGAGATTTTTTAGAGGAGGAAAGGATGGGTCATCACAATCTGTATCAAATTACAGATTCCCCTTTTAAAGGAAATGTATGTAAGATTTTTTTTTTACTTTAAATGTAATAAACATGACCTGTGCCTCCAGATATGAGGCAGACATGGTCATCTATCTATATGCCAAGGCTGTGTCCCACCAAAGTGGGGTAGCCTAGACAGGGCACACACTCCCGTTATCCTCCCTCCTTCCCCTCCCCAAACCCTCCCTCCTCGCGGTCTAAGGACTGATCTAGACCATGGTCTAGACATGGTTATATCCAATATAAAACAGAAACTCTGTGTTCCCTCTGTCTGATACAATTCTGAGTCTGGGTTAGTTCAACCTGCTTTGTGAAATAAGGACAATAATTATTAAATGGGTTATTACTGATTTCAATAAGTAATGGTTGTAGCATATATAATTAGTCACTAAAATGTTAGTGCAAAATCCTCCATGCACACCTAGGTGACCATGAGCCAAACAAACATGAGCTAAGCCCTGTCCTGGTTGTAGTTTCAGTGGGATCGAGCTTCCCCTGTGTGGCCTGCAGACACTGACGGTCCCACCTGGAGAGGGTGTGAAGCCCACCTACAGTATCCTAGGCTCCTCCCACTGCAACCCTGAGCTCCGCCTCCTCACCTCCCCCAAGAACACCTCTCAACCCTCCTCACTCGCCTCCCCCTTCACTGGACTCATCAGCATATGTGAGAGCTACGGTGACCACAGTGCGAATCCGGCTCTCCACGTGGTTCCTGCCATCCCGCCTCCCTCTCTGCCCCCTGGACTAAAACAGCGCTTTCAACACTCTGCCTGCAAGACCGCCCCTCGCCCAGCTGAGGGCAAGTCCGGCAAGAAGAGGAGGAGAGAGAAAAGGATCAAAGCAGAGCCAGAGGAGGAGTGCATGCAAGCCAAGCTGGTCACACTGACCAGTATAAAGAGTGAGGTCAAACATGAGCCTCTGGACCCACAGTATGGAGAGATTGAGAGGAGGAAGGAGAAGAAAAAGAAGAAGTCTAAAAGTGACAACTAGTCCAGTGCTACTAGTCTAGATGTGCGTGCCTGCGTGTGTGTCTCTGTGTGTCTGCGCATTTGTTTGCGTGTGTCTGCGTGTGTCTCTGTGTGCATGTGGGGCTGCGATATATATTACCACTCTCATTAAACATTTTACACAAACTGTTGCCCCGCTTTTCAGTTATGGAAGAATCTGTTTCTTAAGTAATCATACAGTCTAACTGTCGAGGTCACAGGAAACATGCTCTACGCTGCCAGCAGTGGGCCCAAGAACTTAAATAGTTAATGCTGCTCTATGTAACTTTGCTGGTGTTTTCTGGTGAGACCTACTTTAAATAGGGGGTGTTTTACTTCTATGGGGTATTAACTGCCAACACAACATTTTTATCACTATGGTTACATTTTCATTAGTTTGAAAATGCTAT
Organism: Periophthalmus modestus; assembly: GCA_019594935.1. Lineage (NCBI taxonomy): Eukaryota > Metazoa > Chordata > Actinopteri > Gobiiformes > Gobiidae > Periophthalmus > Periophthalmus modestus. Next base: position 11,669,187 of record JAIEZT010000016.1, read on the forward strand.
ATGCACTGAAAATAATGTATTAAAATGTTAAAAACTTTACCTTTTCATGCTTTGAGTTCCCCCTCCCCCATAACGACACAATCAATGTGCACCCCCTCAATGAAACGACTGCACAGTAGCACAGAGCAGCAATTAATGCCGATTTATTCTTAATTACAAAAACATTGGACATAAAGGTATAATTTAGTCTCCTCTGGCACAGATGGGTCTCCTCTGGTCCATTTGGTACGTTGGTCTCTTGCAAAATAACAAAGCCTGTTGAACATGTTGAACGTGCGGAGCTGTTCAGAAGCACCTGCTGTACTTTCAGAGCTCACCAGAGGGCAGCAGCCTCAGCTCCAGCTGCTGTGCACAAACGCGTGCACGATATGCTCTCAGACGGGCTCATGTGAGTATCAATCTCGGTGGACTCAAACACAAGTGAGTGTCTCTGCAGCCAATCAGATGTTCTGTGATCAGGGACACGACCATGAATTAACGTGTCTTTCAGACACAAACATAATGGTACTGTGAAGTGACCAGAAGATGGCGCTGTTACTGCGGTAATGAGCGGAACATACGGGGACAGGTCCGTCTCTCACCAAATATAGTCTACTGTCAAAAGTACTGCCTTCAGCTATGTCTAGTGATGTGAAGAACACTTTTAAAAAAATATATTTAGCTACAGAATACTGAATACCCGGATGAAAATGTATTTTGTAATGTATACCTGATCTGATCTGAGTACTGTGTTCTGAATACAAGAATACTTTTACATCGTGGTGCATTTGAATTGCTGTGTAAAAGCACAACAAAAATATCTTAGAGAATCAATAATTACACATGCACTCACCACAAGAGCGGTATTTTAATTTTTTTTCACTAATACTGTGCGGTTTGAAGCCTAAATTTTGTGATCAAGATCTGCAATGTATTCCTTTGATTGTAGCAAAGTCACCGTATTCTGACCAACAAATAAAACAATAACTGTACCTGCCTTAACCTGCAGAGGACACATAAAAGTTTTTCTCATTCTCAGTATATGGACAGGGCTCATGTGAAAGCTTGTGCACTAGCACTGATGGGTGCTAGTGTATGATTGGGTGCCACTTTTAGGTTTAAAACAACTGGATTTCAACATTGAAATTGGCAACTCAAATGAGATACTCACAAGAGACTCATTCTGATTTCTGATTGGATAATCGTAATTATAACAAACAACTTGTCCATCATGTCCAATAATTTTGTAATGAAAAATAAAACCAGCATTATAATTGTTATCAGTAAAAACTGTATCTGATTTGAACATGTTTACTTTGTGTCTGGGGACATACATGTGTCATGTTTATGTAATTATAAAATCTTACATATGGTTCCTTTAACCACTTTTTGAGAAAAGTCTGGAAGTGAGAAGGCGCATAGAGCTCAACAGTCCCACTCATCCCAGTTCACTCTGGTTCTGGAAATAAATTTCTTATTCATTTTTCCTATAGAGTTTTTGAAAAATTCAAATATCAAGATTTAAGGCATGACGGAAGCTAATTAACCATGTGGTAACTAAAGTCCATGTTTTAAGTCCAAAAATTATGTTTAAAATCCAAGATTCAGCGAAATGTTTGAATAAGTTTGCGGTTTGTAAAGTTTCAGAAACAGATTTTAAATAAAATTAGGTCATTAGTTATCATACTGTAGCTTTCAAACTTTTAAATGGCCCATATGTCACTATCATCTGATCTATGTTATAATGTTGTTTCCTCATCACAAACAGACCTGGAGTTGTTTTGTTTCATTCACAAATGTTTAGCACACAAACCTTGTATATTTAGGCTTAGTTTTTCCTCTAAAATAGAAAACACTCTGATCCACCTTGTGATGTCATGTGGTAATGCAGGAAGTGCTTTATTCCATTCTCCATACACCATTTGGACAATTTCAGCCCAGGAATTGCCAATCTCTACTGAACTAAAGGTAAAAGGTAGATGTTAACATGTAAAGTATCGCTTCATGACATCACAAGGTGGAACAGAGCATTTTGAGCTTTGGAGATGTAGACAGACTAATAATAAAGTGTTACTCAAACATGTGTGAATGAAACAAAACACAACTCCACGTATGTTTTTGAGGAGGTAGCAACATTATAATGTGGCTTAACGTTCACAAGAGTCAATTTTATGTAATATAGGACCATTAATATTTCTTTTCAGAAAGTCTATTGGAAAAATGAATGTGAAATTTACCGGGGGTGGGCGGTCAGAGTTGAGCTCCATTGGTGTAGAGTAGGCCTATTTCAGTCCTCTTCAGTGGCTGGAGTGGTTCAAGCTTTGTGGTTTCCCAGCCTTTCTGTTTGGATTTGGATATATATTTCATACTATCCAGGCTGTTACTGTGTTTCTGGGCTACAGCAGCATCAGGAGCTGGCTGCACACAGCTCCAGAGGCTTGTGCTCACTCCAGACACTCACTAATAAAAGTGAAGAATGCAGAGAGCAGGGCTTCACAGCACACGCCTCGACACTTTTTCCATTTGGACACCGCTCGCCTCCACTGCACACAGTCCAGTCTGCAGTCCAGCCTGCTTAAAGGCATTCTACCTGATTTAAAAAAAAAAAAAAAAAAAATGTTTACAGTGGTCCAAAGTTATTCCTCACTTACTTTATGCATTCTGAACATCCTAATCATTTACCGCAATTAGTTTATTATGTTTTCCACAACTTTCAGGGACCAGAACAGAGTTTGGCTAACAACTAGCAAGCTAACCGCACACTTCCGGTTTATAGAACAATAAAATAGCCAACTATAATAATACTATAATGTATACGGCACACAGTGGACTTTTATTTGAACTCAAGAGCTGCTTATACAATATATCACACAGTTTGCTCAAATACATAAATATATAAAACTTTAGATGATGGTAGAGGTGAAGATGAGGAGATGGAGAGGGTGAGGAGGCTGACAGTTCTGCTGCAGAGGAGGAGTTGAAGCAGAGGTGAGGAGAGAAAGTGCACAGATGTGATTAGGTGAGAGACAAAGGTAGCAGGCTGTGATTGGCTGACAGTGACCAGAGGGAAGAGCCACAAGGAAATGTGAGCCATGGAGTGAACCAGATGCCTGTTCACATCATGTTTGTTCATAGAGGTAAAGGGACTCGGGGAATGGTACAGCTGGTGTAAAAATAGGTCGCCTGAATGTAGGAAAAGCTTACTTCCTCAGTGAATCAGGACTAGTCTGAGTAAACGCAGACTAAACCAGGACTATGGACTAAACTAGAAATATAGACTAAACATAGACTACATATTGCATGTGTGTTTAAACATCAGTTATGAAAGACTTTGGTGGTAGGACTTTGCTTAAAACATCAGGTCAAAAATCATCTTGTTGTGGCAGTGGCCTGTGTCTGCACTGATTTTTCTTATTTATACAGATTTTTCTCGCAAAATGAACTTTTCAGAGCTTTTAATCATGTTATGGTTGTTTCCCCTCACCATTTACCCTCTGAAGTTGTATTTTGAGTGATTTAAGAGTACCGGTAAGCTTGAGTACCGGTAATCATTAATCATTTATTTTCAAGTCACCATATTGCTGATCAATTCCTGTTTCCATTGCCACCAGTACATGCCCACTGTGACGTATACACTTTGTTCTCCAGTTTTACTGGAACAGTCTAATGTTCTACTGGGCTGGGCTGGGCTGGGTGAGGATTTCATTTCTTGTTTCAACAGTGGTGGGTTTTGTCAGGGCAGAGGAGAGGGTCACCACTGTACTTGTATCCATAACACATTAGGGCAATATTTACATATACTGTTTAAAAATGCCTATGACTTATTTCACTAAAACACAGTTAAGATCTTTATGTTTAAGATTTTGTTAAAAAAAAATCTACCCCAGTTTGACCAATTTGTAGGTGTAAAATCTAACTTCCTGGTTGCATCATGCATTGCAATTACATAACTGTACCAATCAGCCACGTTATACAGTGAGCTAACGCTCAAATGTACACAGAGATTGTGATTTGAAAAATAAAAATATTAAAAACATTTATTTTGTTGAAATAATGTGTTTCATACAAGTGTGGGGTGTGGGGTTAAGGGTCATATTTTTATAATATGCTTCTCCACCTTCAAGGCACCCAGAGCACTTTACATCAAGAAATCTCTCACCCATTCACACCCACACATTCACACACCAGTGTACACAGACACTGGGGGAAAGGTGGGTCAAGTGTCTTGCCTAAGGACGCAATGACAGCATTCATCTGTGGGAGCTGGAATTGTTCCGCCAACCTTCAAATCACTCTACCAACTGAGCTATTGTCGCTTTGTATAAATTGTGCCCATCATTAGCATACAGTTCCCCCTGATGTCACCAGCATTACTTCCTGTAATTCTCAACATATTCTTCAACTTTTCCTCAAACATTCCTTCCTGATTGATGTAAAACTATAATTTACAGGTATAATCTCACTGAATTAAGTCAAAATTGGAAAATCATACAAATGCCATACACGCTTTTAAGGGGCAAGGACTACAGGCCTGATTCAGATTTCCTGACAACAATCTTTAAAGAGGCACAGTGTAACTTTTCTGGTGGAAGATCTGCCACCTGCTTGTCTCCACAAAGTTATTGCTTTGCTTTTGATAAATTACAATGTTTTTATTGCCTCAAAACACAAGTATTCTCTCTACAGATCACTGTAACTTGATGGCTTAACTTTTCTGGTGGAGGCTGGAGGCTGTAGCACCTGCTTGTTTCCATGGAGATGGTATTGTTATGGAGACGAGCAGGTAGCGGACTCTGCACTGGAGAAGTCAGTAGTGCACCTTTAAATGTAAACACATTCTCAGGACAGATCCTTGATTGGTTCATTAGTTTTCATCCATGTGACAGACAGGAAATGGACCACTACATGTAACCTTTACGCGCAGCCAGGACTGTAGTGTTTATAATAGGCGCACTCGTCCCACATTGCCCCGCTTTGTCCCACTTTCACATGATTTATGGCCCATTCTGATATCACTCGGGATTGTTGGTATCAGCCTTTTGTAGAGCCGTGCGCGTCCCGGCTGCGCGTCCCGGCTGTGCGTCCTCGGAGCGGAGCAGATGTGTCACAGTCTTCGGCGTTTTGTGATGGAAACTCGGCTCGTCTCGGCATGTGTCCTGCCTGTGTCCCTCCCCCGTGTCCCACCCCCGCCCCGTGTGTTCCCCCCTCCCGCTCTCCTCCATTCACTCTCACTGCGCCCGGCTTTTCATTCAATCAGAAATCATAAGGAAAGAAAGGGCCGAACTGTCCGCAGTCAGTCACGTGAGCCGCGGCGAACACGGAGCCTCAGACCCCCTCCGCGGGTCCCTTTGTCCTGTCCGCTTTCACTGCTGCCGCCTTCATGGCCCCTCGGAAATTACGTTGCTGTCTGTTGCTTTGGGATCGAGACGCGCTGGTTCCTTGTAAAGCAATAACAACATACCCGGATCTGGTGTTAGTTGGCACAGAAATTTTCCTAAGCTCAAAATTAGCTGACAAATAGCCAGGTAGGCCTATGTCAAATGTATAATGTTTCTAAAGGTCTAAACACATGTTCTAAAAACTATTTCTTATATTAAAGGGCCCATACTACAGTTTTTTCTGATCTAATGTTTCCTCATCAAAAAACAGACCTGGAGTTGTGTTTTGTTTCATTCACACATGTTTAACACACAAACCTGCATATTTAGTCTCTTCTCTCAAATAGAAAACACTCTGTTCCACCTTGTGATGTTATTAAGTGTTCTACTGTGTTTTAAACTCCATGCACTTTCACTAGAATCATTTGGATGATTTCAGCCCTGGAATTGCCAATCTCTACTAAACCAAAGGTAAGGTGCCACTACATGACATCACAAGGTGGAACAGAGCATTTTGAGTTTTGGAGATGTAAACAGACTAATAAAAAAGTGTTACTCAAACATGTGTGAATGATACAACACAACTCCAGGTATGTTTTTGAAGAGGTAACAACATTACAACGGGGCTTAATGCTCACAAGAGTCCATTTTGTGCAATATAGGGCCTGTAAATTCTGACTGATTTTTGGTCCTCATTGGTCCAAATGTGGTGTTGTGTCCAGCCTCATTCTTGGTTTAGGCTCGTCAAGTGAGTTGTTCATCATTCATTAATTTACAGTGATTGAAGTGATGAGTGGTGTCTTGCGTGGCGAGGTGTCTTGCCCAAAGACACAACTGCATATATTGCCAGTTGTGGGAATCAACTGTCAAAGTGTTTAAAACAGGGTCAGTGGACTTTCAGCAGGTTCAAAGCTTTGGTTTAGTCCTAGACCAGGTTGAGTTTTGTTTTAGTCTTGATTTATATGCTTATATGTTTATTAATCTTGGTTACGGTTCAGTTCTGGGTTTTTTTTTTTTTATATAGAAAACATATGTAGGCCTAGTTAATTAAAGATGAATACCTATAGAAACATAATTTCTCTATAGAAATAGATGCATTTTAGGCCATACTGAGGGATATTATAGCCAAAGGAGAACCTTGAGAGAAACAAGCAGGTGGAGGCCCTAACAGGTTTATGGAGATGCAAGCCTAGGACAGTAAGGACGCATGTTTTTCAGCACAACAAAAACATCCAAAATGAAAAAAACAAACAAAAACAAAACCGTTTATTATAGTGTTGTTTTTGGTTAAAAAGTTACATATTGCGGCTTTGAAACTTTGTTTTATGTTTTACTTCAAATGTACGAGATTGCAGGGCGACGCGCATCGCATCCTTTGACGGAGGCGTGTATCGATTGTTCCGACAGTACGCGAAGGCGTCCTGAGGCCGTGGGCACGTCAGCCGCCCCCTGCACTCTCTCTAGCAGCCAGTGAGAGGGAGATGCTCTGAGCGCCACTGCAGCATCTCCTCCGTCAGTCCGCCTCTCCAGCCCGGTGTAAGTGCACGACCACGGGACCTGTCCAGCTCAGCCCGCTCGGATCCCCTCTGCCCCGGACACTCACGGTTCCGCGCTCCCGTCCGGATCGTGACTTCGGTCCAGGTTTTTTGTTGCTGCGTTTCCGAGGAGCGCCATCATCCTTTCCCTGGCGCTCACGAGAACACGCTCCCGTCCGGAATGACACACTTACCGTAACCGGGGTTTTTGCGATGGAAAACTGACGCACTTTGGCACGTTTCCCCGTTTCACAGCTCGGCCCGTGGCGCTTTTGTCCAGAGAGCGCAGCATCTCTCTCCAGCCCCGTTACACAGGCCTCACTTCGCTCGCCTCCTTCAGGACTCCTCTACGCGGTGACGGCTGCGCAGCGAGAAAAACACAAAGGGGACGGGATCTAACGCACGCCCGAGCACCAGAAGCAGCTCCAAAATGATGGCAGGCGGAGCAGTGCAGCAGAACGGCATTTTCTCCACCGCTCACCACCATAGTCAGCAGCCGCACATGGAGTCCGATCCGCCGGACTCACGGAAAAGACCCCTGGAGACCCCCACGGAGGCCAGCAGCACTAAGCGCACCAATACTGGAGGTAAGAGCGTGCACGCTGAGCAGGTGCGGTAGCGCAGGCATCATCAAACGGGACGCGCGGACTCGCCTCCGTAGCTTAGACTGTAGTGGGGGAACAAAGGGGCGCTGTGGGGATGGGGGACACCGGGCCCTAAGCTCGGTGTGCGGTGTACATAACCGCAGAGGCGCGTCTTTAAAGAGGGCACCGGAGCAGGCGCAGGGATGTGACCGCGGCTGTCCACGCGCGATACTGGCGTCGACGGATGACCTTGTGCTAATCTGACACAGCGTCCGCCGCCGCTTTGTGTCCAATAACAAAAGCGGATAAACAAGCGGCGGCGGAGCGGCCTTTCACTGCGACACTGCTCCGTGCGCGCGGACGGCTCAGAGCGCGTGAGTGTGTGATGGTCGGTGGAGTATGGATATGTCACCATGGCAATCACCATATTTGGGTTTTGTTTACATGTCATGCGCCCAGCATCTCCATCCGCGGCATCCCAACCATCAGCAGCCTATGGCCATGCACCATCATGGACACGCACGCAACACGCACGCAGCACGCACGCACGCTGTGTTTACAACGAGCTGCTGCTGAGGAGGGCTCCCAGGAGAAGCACAACTGTCTGTAGTAACCATAGGCCTACACGGTGTAAACATAGGTCCACCTGTAGTAACCACAGGCCTACCGTAGGCCTACTATATTAGCACAGTTTATGGAATAGACCTTACTGTTCACATCTCCTGCTTTCTGTTGAGTTGTTCCAAATGCTGCTATTCCACTGGCACCACTGACATTTCATGTGCTCATGTGTTAGCCTGCCGGGTATTAGACTCAGGTCAACCAGTCAAATATAGGCCTACATAAATGTAAGCAGACTAACTTCTGCCTTGGTCCCCTTAGTAGGCCTACGGTCCCAGGGGCTGTAGACCACTGCAGAGGCACAGATCTGTACTTCAGACTGTGACAGTGGATTAATAATATAGCCCTCTGACTCTGCTCCTGTAGGCCTGGTAGGTCTCCTTCTTTAGCGCCCTCCTCCTTAGGCCTTCTCATCTGCAGGCTCCTCTTCTCCTTCTGCCTCCTCTTATAGGCCTGTTCCTCTCCATCCTCTGTAGGCTCCTCAGTAAACTCCTATGTAGGCCCTTCACCATGTTTATCAGTAGACTCCTCTGTAGACTCCTATAGGCCCTTCACCGGGCTCCTCTGTAGACTTCTCTCTTGGCTTCTCTGTAGGCTCTTCACTAGGCTCCTTAGTAGGCTCCACTGTAGGCTCTGAGTAGGCCTCTCTCTCCTTGGGGACACCGGGGACACCCTCCCAACAGCGGCAGCTCGTCCGTAGACAGATGAAACACTTTCAGTTTTTAGGCCTAGATAATGAGTTTTAGAAGGTTCGTTTGTCAGCCGTTTTATGCCCAAAATAACATACCCAATTCTATCAAAAATGATGATGAGTATCAGCAGTATTAGTCGTAGTCTTAGTAGTAGTAGAAATAGTATGGAAAATGCATGTGTTATTACATTAGCCACCTTTTGCACTTATATAAATGTTTGTCATCTAGATTGGTAATTCTTAAAATAAGTACAGATGCTTTGGTTTTGTGACAATATTAGTGGAAGTAAATAGTGTAATTAGATAAATAAAATTTAAAAAATCTTGCGTAGTGGTAGTTTGCCTGCTGATTGTGTACTCGGTGTGCTAGTCGCCCACAAACGGCGGTCTCTCCTCTCTCCAGTGGCCTTCCTGCAGCCTCTGTTTGAAAGCGAAGGCCTTGTATTCCCTCCAGCAGACTCTGACACTCATGGTAAGCCCCACTTCTTTTGCTCTTCTCTGTCCAACCCCTGACCTCCAACCCTGCCCCGCTGACCTCTGGCCTCTGACCTTTGGGGACGGGGTCTCGTGCCCGCTCCAGGTCCCTGCATGCTCCCGCCCGTCACCCGCATTCACCCGCTTCCTCCACGCCGCCTCACCCCATCCCCATTGCTGCACTGACCCATGTTTGAACCACTGACCACTGTACTGACCACTATAATGACTATATTACTAACTGCGTTGCTGACCTCTGCAATGACCACTGAACTAACTACTGTACTGACTATAATACTAACCATTCTACTAACTATTGTAGTGGTCACTGTACTGACCACTGGTAGAAGGGGTATGAATGGTCATCTGGACAATGTTTTCTGAATTCCACATTATATCAAAAATATTGAAACCTAGAGGGGTCACATCAACTTGTACCGACCTGTACATCATACTGCACTGACCATGGGACTGACCACTGCACTGATCACTGTATTCACTATTATATTGACTATTGTACTGGCCACTGCACTGACTACAGTTTGACCACTGCACTGACCACTGGTATAAATAATGACCACTGTACTGACCATAATACTAAACCCGGCACTGATCACTGTTCTGATAGGTAGTCATCTGGACGACCACAGCACCGACCCCTGTACTGACCACTGTAATGACTAGCATAATGCACTGCACCAATAAGTGTACTGGCTGTAATACTAACCATTGTACTGACTACTGTACTGACCTCTACTACCGCTGTACTAACTATAATACTAAATATTGCACTGACCACTGTACCTACCACTATAATTATGATTTACTTTTGATTATGATTGAATTATAATTATGATGAACTAACCGTGGAAATGACACTGACCTCTGTATTTACTACTTTTTGTACCTCTGACCACTATACTGACTATAATACTAACCATTCTACTGACCAGTGTGCTGATAACTGGTTTCAAAGGTAGTCATCTGGACAACCACAGCACTGACCACTTAAACGACTAGCCACTTATGACCACTGCACTGACCTGTCGTAGCCTGCGTGCCGTACCTTTTACTTTCTGTGTTCTGCTAACTCGCTGTCTGGTATTGCAATGTAGAGTATAGATTCCTTGTCAAATGTTCTTTCTGGACCAATCAGAGTCACGGGGGCGGGGTTTGGGATGAGACAAACTGAAATGTTTAAAATGGCAGCAGGATTGGACCAATCATATGCTCCTCTTGATTCTGATCTGTAACCATGGTAACCAGCAGCACAGTTTAGCTGCTTCTAGATTTGGAAAAAAAAAAAAAAAAAAATTGTAGTGAAATAGAAATGAGATCAAAACAAAGCAGCACCAGACCAGAGTTAACCTAGAATACAGCACACAGAGGGAAATGCACCAGGCTCCCTGGCCGTGCCCTCTGACCTCCTCTGACCCCCTCTGACCTTCTTTGACCTCCTGTGACTGTTAGTGATGGGCTATCTATACCAAATACTGATATATCAATACTGACTGAGGTATCAGAAAGTATAGATTCCTATGGAAAAAGTTTGATACCTAAAATTTCTAAATTTTTTGATAAAATTGTATTTCATTTTTTAAATAGATTTAGTTTCTCTACACATATATACTACCAGTCATAAGTTTGGACACACCTTCCCATTTTTATTTTATTTTTTTATGTTTCATTTTCTATATTTTAGATACACACAGAAGACACCAAATTTATGAAGCAGATGTACTGGATTATGTAGTAAAGGAATCAAGTTAAATCAGTCTAAATATGTGTTATATTTTATATCCAAATCCTCAAAGTATCCACCCTTTGCTTTATCGACAGCGCTGCAAACCCTTGGCCTTCTCTCAATGAGTTTCTTGATGAAGTCACCTGAAATGGTTTTCACTTCACAGCTGTGCCATGTCAGGGTTCATTAGTAGAATGCCAAGAGAGAGCAAAGCAGTGATTAAAGCAAAGGGTAAAGGGTAATTTGAAGAACATGTTTGTGTGTGTGATTTCACACTTTTTTATTTACTACATTCCAGATGTGTCATTCATATACCTTCAGTGAGAATCAACATTCAATAAAGATGTGTGTCCAAACCTTTGAGTGTAGTACATATTATTTTTGGAAACAAAACTTGTGGTATGATCCATCACTCCTGTGCACACGAGGGAAGAGGGTCTTATGCTGTGTGCTTATTCTGCTTATGAGTCATTCTTTTCTTTTATGTCTAATAATCTTCACCACAACACCAGTCCACACCAACTGTTTCCTAACTTTTATCATTCAAGGTTTTCACTATACATAGCTGCATGAATGTGGTTTACAATTGATTTAAAATAATGTCAAGTTTTTCAAAAAATGTAAAATGTCTATAATCTGTTTCCTCTTGTTTTTGGGGGCTTTTATTCCACTAAACACATTTAAATAATGAAACTTTACTGTGTGTGGGCTTGCCTCTCCACAAACCTGACCTATAATTTGGCCTAGAGGAGAGCAGCCCATCTGACTGTCTCCATGAAGATGTTATTGCTTTGCCTGGAATGTCCCAAAGAATGGCACACAACTTCCCTATCTCCATATGTGGCTTTACCTTTATGTTTCCATGGAAACATGCACCATTGAAATGTTACGCAGTGGTGCTTTAAAAATCAAATTCAGTTGTTGTTCAGCCCTGGCCCTAAACCAGCGGGTTTCTCCTGGTGGTATCAGCTGTTCTACTCTGCATTTATTACATGACAACAATGGCACTTACTTAAAGAGTGGGTATTTTACTTCTATGAGCTATTAACTGTAACACATAACATTTTTAGAGCATCATGTTGTCTTTCATTGTTTTGAAAATGCTATATGCGCTATAAAGCAACATATTAACATGTTTTATAAGTTTAATTTTCGTTTTTGACATCTAAAACCTCTTCAGGCATGTTTTTGATGAATATATATAGATAGACAGATAGATATATGCATATTTTTCATAATACCCCCACTTTAACCCTTTAGTTGGTTTCATTAGTCTGGTGCTTCATTCAGTCCTGTTTATGACCTGTCCAGATGTGGCCTTTTAGCTCTGGTCACATGTAGTCCTGGGCTGGTGTTTGTGTGAATCTGGTCTGTTCTCAGTCCTGACGGTGTGTATCTGTGTATCTATGTGTACATTGATCCGATTGGTCATGGGCGATCATCACTGTGCCATGTATTTTGTGAGCCTGTAGTTTGGAGAAAGTTGAACAGCCCCTGCTCCTCTGAGTGCGAGGGCCTTTCAGCTGTGGACAGCTGCTGCAGGGACAGTGCAACAAAAGAAGCTCCGGGGGAGGAGGGGGGTGAGGAGGAGGGGAGGGGGAGGGGAGAGGGGGAGAGGGGGAGGGGGAAGGAGGGGGGTTCCTGGTAGACAAAGCACCCCCCCCTCACAGTCACACATACACACATTGGGTTTCCATACTTTTTGGGGACATTACATTGACTTGCATTCATTTCCTAGAGGCTGCCATGTTAGAATGCTCTTACCTCATCAAACATACGCAGAGTTGTGTTTTGTTTCATGTTTCAAATAATGTTTGAGTCATCCTGCATTATGTACATCTTCTTTAAAGCTCCAAAAGCTCTGTTCCACCATATGACGTCATCAAGTGGTAGCTTTCAATTTAACTGTAATACTTTAGACTAATCATACACTGTTCCCTTTTTAAAAACTATTTTCGTTTTATCTTTTTGTTCAGTTCAGAAATTCTCTCTATTCTTCTCAAGTGCACCGAGGAGTGAAGCAGGTTCAATGAGGCTCAAACTATAGCTGTAGCTTCAAAGTTTGTCAGTTCCAGGGCTGCAAATTATTCAGATGATTCTCAAGAAGGTGTACGGAGTTTGTATTATCACTTAACGACAGCACAAGGTGGAACAGATGGTTTTTAGTTTGAGACAAGAACACAGCCTAAATCTGCAGGGTTTGTGTGTTAAATATGTGTGAATGAAACAACACACAACTCCAGGGATGTTTTGGATGAAAAAAAACTACATTATAAACATAGATCAAACATGTGCTTAATATAGGCCCTTTAACCAAAGTCACTTGCCCAGCCTTAAGCTAACCTAAACCACATCTGAACTTTAGACCATGTTGTTGATCTAATAATAAAGGATTTACGTCATGGGGACCTGATTTGTGTCCCCATAGTGGAGGCAGGTCCCCACATTGTGCTAAGTACCGGCTCGCTCTGGCTGCTTAAGGCGCTGAATGTGTTCCGAGCCCCCCGAGTGTGCAGAGGAGGGGTCACGGTGGCCCACTTAAGCACAGGCTGCTCCTCCAGAACTGGGACAAAAGACTCGGGCCTATCTGTGCTACGTCACACCAGCACGACTAATGTTATTTTACTATAGCCACGGAGGGGCCGGACTGGCAACCAGCTACTCTCTTCTGATAGTTTTATATATTTCAAGTGTCATCATATGTAAGAGTCATTGTACATTTTTACTAAAGAAATTGTAGTTCTTGATGGGTATGTTTCCTCACAAATCCCACATCATCATTTGGTATAAACTGGAACTAAAACTGAAACAAAATAATCCAAAACTGAACTAGAACCATAACCAGTGGTGCAGGTGGGAAGGGGCATTACCTTCAATAATCTCGCTCCTGACTGGCCCTTTGGTTGCTGATACTCACAATCAGAATTCCAAATATGGGTCTTGGCTCAAATTTGTCGCTATAACCGCCTCATTGAGCTTCATTTGGAGCCAAACACTATGGGTGATGTCACACTCCCTCAGTCCACTTCTAAACTGGGCCAAACTAAGTCATAAACTGGACTCCAACCAGGACCAAACCAAGAAAATTGTAAATGTACCCATATGTCATTAATAATAAATGCAATGAATATATAAAACCACATATTAAGCAGTCTTATAAAAATACCAGACATTTCATTTGTGTTGACAAAGAAGACATGGAATAATAAAAAGAGCTAAACATCTGCGTTTTGTTAAGCAGATAATTTTCTAAACATCTAAACTGCCCCCTGCTCAGTTAAAAGTAACCCATTACAAATGCCCTAGTTACTGGAACTGAGTGGAGTACATATGATGGGTAGTTGTACTTTTTGAATAGAAAAACAAAAGCTCACTTGTAATTGGGTATATTGCTAGCAAAGTCATTGTAATTAGTTATATTTACAATCATGGAGTTACTGAGTACTGTACAAGTCCCCAAGTCTCACCACTGGATGTGCTGCACTCTCTACAAACACACGACAGCACTGCATTACAAACAATACAATACAACTGTGTCTTAAAACAACTTCTTTCAGCTCAACTCTTTAATTCATCAAGTTTTGTACAAAAGATTGATTTAAAAATGCCATCAAAATGTAGTCAGTACGTTACGTTGTAATTTTAGTATGAACACACTTGGCAGTAGTACTTCAGTACATTTACAACTATACTTTTACTTGAGAATAGATTTCACAATACATCATCATCAAATTAAAATGTCAGTCTGAGCTTGTGCAATGATATCCCCATCATATCCCCAAGGCGGCAGCTAAAGGGCATGGAACCGTGTTCAAATGTGTCTTCTCCATCATTGTTGTATTTACTTTAATCATGAGAGATTGTGATGGATACATGGCTTTTGTTGGCCCAATCTGGCAGTAGAATGGGGATTATCACAATGTCTGTTGCATCCCTCTTTGACAATAGAAGGACCTTTGCCAAACACAAAGTAGCCTGTCATTTTACAGAAAAATCTTATTGTACTTGTAGTTTACAGTTGTCAAAAGTATTGAAAATTAGATACTAACTGATACTAAAGCTAGTATTGAAACTAGATACTCATTTGAGCAGGTATCAATACTAAACAACCTTTAGAATGATCTTGATCTGTATCAGAACAAGTATAAGACCCATAGACTGGTATGGACCATGGACCACTATGGAACCTACCTGGACGACTAAGGAATTACACTCATGTAAGTAACCAGAGCCTCTACTCAAGTTGACTGCAGCCTTCAGTCACATGTGCTGTCAGCCAAAAGGACAGGGGTTTGAAACAGCATCCCAGCCGCTGTCAGAGACAGTCTCACATTAAACATATTTAAAATGAACTTGAAACATTGTATGTTTTTAACTCTAATGCTGTAATGCATTTACTGTGTTTGTTACTGAATGTCTGTACAGTGCTGTTGTCTCGTGCCTGCCAGGGACTACAGATGGAAAATGGCCTTTGGGCTAATTCTGGCATATTTGCATTGTAAATTCATTAGTATGGATTGTCCCTTTAAATTAATAATTCTAAATCTAAAGGCCACATGGTATTGTAAGAGAAAGTACATCATGATTTAATGTTGAAAATCACATTCTATTGTCTAAAGAACCAGTGTTTTTATTATCATTGTGGTATCGGCATCGTTATTGAGTATCAAGTCTGTTCCTTATTATCAAAATCGTGTTTGAAATTGTAGTATTGTGACAACACCACTGTAGTTTAGACCTCCATGAGATTCTTGTATGTGCTTATCAGTTCATATTTCAATCTTCTGAAATGTTAATGCTCCTGGAGGTGTTTACATGTGTAGTCGTTACAAAATCTTACTTTTTAAACATGTATTGCAACTGTAACCGCAACCGTGTAGTCTTATAGCACAAATTGTCAGTACTCCCTCAACCACTGGCTTAGCCTGTAGCCTGCATACAGTGATATGACATCACACACTCTCTCCATCTATAATCCTGTGCATATTCCCGTCCCTCCCTCCCCTGCCCCAGCCTGGCCTGTGTCCGGACACCAGATCCCAGGATTTGAGCCTCTGTCCTGGGCACACGGGGCCTATTCTGGGCCTGTCCGCGCCGCAGGGGCCTTAGCAACAGATTGCACTGTTTACCATGGCTCTGTTGTGGTGGGAGTGGGCACACTATTATTTATTGTGGTGGGGGGATCTTTGCATGACCTTTGACCTTTCACGTGTGTACATTGTCTAGTGCGGCTTCCAGGTCCGCTCTTAAAATAGCTCATAGTATTGTTACTCATTGCAATTTTAGTATCGCTATGGGGTATGTGCGATTCTTTTCTAGGCTTAGTCCTCTTGATTTAGTCCCATAGTCCTGGTTTAGTCTGAGTTCTGTCCCTGTCTGAATGGTTGTTATTCAACAGTTCAAAACTGAGCTGGAGCATAGGTCAGAAGTCTGTGCTGGAATTTGCTTTTTATACAGATGGTCATGAGGCCCTGATATTGCAGATACTGATATATCACCCATCTCTACCTTTGAACTGTTAAAATGCAAATTGGTTGACCTCATTTATGGCTAATATATCTAATTAACAATCTACATAAAACTAAAACTGGCAAAAAGTTCAGTGTGTTTTTTTTCAGAATAGCTTTAGAAAGTGAAATTAAACAACCAAACACAGCTCCAACCCCTCCCCTCACTAGGCTTACATATCTTTTTCAAAATTGTGATTTGAATCTCTCAGATCCCAATAACACATCTGGAGAAGCCGATACCTCAGATACGTGCTGCATGTCTGATTCACATTAGGAGCAAACTAGGAGAGGCATTCAACTGCACGAGATAAGAAACAGGCAAATATTAGACATGTGTTTGGACTTTTATTCCAGCAGTGATGACAAACCACAGCACCTCCACAGCAGACTAGCGCATGTAGTTTTGTTTTGGCCGCTATCTTAAAAGTGAAATTACTATAGCTTCATTAAGTTTGTTTTTTATTTCATTTGACCCTCAGGCCTCACTAAACTGCCACAACTCCTCTGCTTCTCTCTCCCTTGCCGCGTCTCGTCTCCTCCTCTTCTTCTCTTCTCCTCTCCTCCTCTGCTCCTCTTCTCCACGGCTCCTCTGTTCCTCACCGCAGTGGGCAGTTAGGGTGGGTGCTTAAACAGAGCCGGCATCACCCATGGGACCAGAGTAGGGCTGTGGTGGTGCAGAGGCTGTGTTTGGTGATAAGTGGTGTACCTCTAGTCGGCGTGCACTAGTGAGCTTTACAATAAGACACAAGGATGGGCATTTGGCTCTTTGGTTCTTTTGGATCAACTGCCTCCCATAGAGGAGCCGGCTCTTATGACACTCACACGGCTCTCTATTTATTATCATTTCGAGTCTGTCTTCTGATTGAGGGCCGTAAAGTACATTTCTGCAGATGTGTCTCTCATCTGACAGCAACCAGCTCTTCTAATTAAAGAATCGGTTCTTAGAGCAAGATCCATCATTGATCCAAAGTTCGTAGACAGCCCCTGGTCTGTCCTTGTTGCTGTCAGCATGAGTTGAAGTGATAGAAGTCATGGTAGTGGTAGTTGTAGTAGTAGATGTTGTATTATAGTAGTAGTAGTAGGAATGTATGGAGACAGGTGATGCCACCCGGCCAAGCTACAGGTCAGACGTTTGATGCCATACTGTGGAACATTTCAGGCAAAGCATAATCCCTATAACGCAAGCAAGCAAGCAAATAGCACACTTCCCACCAAAAAGTTACATAGGGGTACTTTAAACATTTTAGTCTTTGCTGTCATAATTCAGTCTTCTATATCACCAATGTAGCCATTAAAAAAAAAAAAAAATAGAAAAAGTTACAAAATTTTGAAAACAAATTTGAATGTTTCTTCAAATTCATTCTCTCCTCATTTAAACAGAATACCCTGACGTGTATGTGTGTGTGTGCTCTGCTCCTCACTTCCTGTTTCCTGCTTCCTGTTGCAGAGGAAGGCGAGTATTTCCTGAAAGTCCTGATCCCGAGTTACGCGGCAGGCTCCATCATCGGGAAGGGGGGCCAGACCATCGTCCAGCTACAGAAGGAGACTGGAGCCACTATCAAACTGTCCAAATCCAAAGACTTCTATCCCGGTAAGACATGTGGGACTGCTGGCCAATAGGACGCATTCAAGGTCTAGGATGTGATGATGTCATAATTTGGAGGGCTGTAAGAAGGATCCAGCATCCGGAGACATGAACCCTCTAGACATTATGATAGTGTTGTCCATTCCAGTCTATTCCAGTCCAGCCTATGCTTCTGTTGTAGGGAGTATTATACCTCTGATGACATAGGCCAAGATAAGAAAGGTTGAGCTGGCAGTGAGTCATGTAGTAGTAGTAGTAATATTAATGGTAGCAGTAGTTGTAGTGGTAGCAGTTGTTGTACTGGTAGTAGTAGTAGTTGTTGTGGTAGCAGCAGTGGTAGTAGTGGTAGTAGTAGCAGCAGCAGTGGTAGTAGTAATAATAGTAGTAGTACTAGTAGTAGTAGCAGTAGGGGCTGAATTTCATGAGCACCCTGTTAAAATACAGAATATAAACCAAATCACCAGATTATTAAAGTGCATTAGTGGCATCCATGAATCCAGTTTTACATGTCCTTCAAATGTTTTCCATTTCTGGGAAACAAAATAACCAAAAGCTTTTTTCCCCATTTCAGTTGTAATGCGGCCAGTTTTTAGAAGACAATCATAAGATCTTGTATTAAAAGTTCCTGTATCAAAGTTCAACAAGTGACATATTGAGTCAGTCTATTGCCGTAGTCTCTTTTAAATACATTTTATATTATGTTCAGACAGATAGCGATGGCCAAACTACTTTTTCAAATGTTAAACCATATCATTATTTGTTTGTTCAATCTCTATCTTTTCAACTGACAACAATCACGTCTTTGGGACTGAATAATTACCACATTTTCTTAAGTTAATGTAAAAAACTGTTGACAGAGAAGATGTTAAATTCTACCATTTCTTGAATGGATTGTATGGGGCCCTGTACTCTGGGCCCTGGTCTGTCATGGGCCGCTGGTGGAGAACACAGGTCTGCTCTCTGTGTGGTTGTAGCGCCTGCAGATCTGTGATGTCTGCGTTACCTCAGCCAATCACAACAGGAGCCTCCCCTCTGAGAAACCGGGCCCTGAATGTAGATGAGCTCCTTCCACCTGCTGAGGGCCCGAGACAGAGGCCGGGTCCAGAAAGAGCCCGCAGTGCTGCCTCCGCTCTGGGCATCTGTATGCTAATGACACTGCCTCCTTCCTGAGTCACTATCAAAAGGGCCACCTGCTGTAAGGGCCGCACACAGGGAACGCACACAGGGGCCGACACAGGGGCCATTCTGCACACACTTCCTCTGCTCACAGCTGACTTTGCCGAGGTTTTTGTCCCATAAATGTGCTGACTGACCCAGGCTCCATCTGCGCCGCTGGGCAAAGGACGAGTTGGAGGGTAGTTATAGTACAGTGGTGTTTGCCTGGGATTTAATACAGATTTTATTAGTAGTTATTCAAATTACTATTCAGACACTCACATGCTCAGAAAGACAAATCTGATGGCATGAGGACACATTGGAGTGACTAAATATTGACTGAGGACTCCTCTGTGACATGTGACCTTGTCTGACCTCCACCCCTGTTCTTCCATCTCATCTACCTCTCCCTCTCTTTCTCTTTCTCTCTCAGTTATTACTCTCTTGCTCTATCTCCCGTGTGTTCCTCTCTCCCCTCTCTTTCATGACCACTCCCCATCCCTCTCTTCTCTCTCTCTTTCTCCTCTCTTGACATTACTCTTTCTCTCTCAATCTGTCTCCTCACTTTCACTCCCTTCCTTCCTCTCTCTCATCTTCTCTCTCTCCTTCTCTTCCTCCCTTCTTTCTCCTCCCCCTCTCTCTCTTAATAATTCTCTTCTTCTCTCTCCTATCTCCAACCCCTCACCATTCCTCTTTCCCCTCTCTCCATACATCCAGACCAGTGCATCTCTTGCAGCTCTTTAGCCGGCGACCTGTTAGCATGTTAGCATTTAGCACAGGGCCCTATTGAGTGTATGCGCTGCACGTGCTAGCGCCGCTCATTCGTGCTAGTCCCAAATATATCAACCGTGTTCGCTAACAGTATGCTAGCGCTTGTGAGAGGAGACAAAAATAACCCAGGAGTAATAAGCTGCAGTGTAGTATAGCACTTTTCATTCACTTATTCACTGAGGCTTAGATACTGAAAGGATTTGAACCCTCAACCTCTCAGTTACAGGACAGTCTCTACTGCCTGTGCCGCTATGGTCCTCTATAAAAGATGCTACCGATTTTATGAAGTAACTAAGTAACTTTACGTCACCTGCTTGTCTTCATGGAGGTGTTATTGCTTTGTCTTAAATGTTCCACAGTCTGGCATTAAATAAACCTAGGTTGCATTTATTCAGTCACAAGTTTCTTACTGTAAGCAGGGTCTCTTTTGCACAGATCTGACCTGTAACTAAAGCCATAAAATTAAAGCCATACTTGGGATCATTCAAGGCAAAGAAAAGAATACTTCCACTGAGATGTACCTTTAAGAGAAAGAAAGAGTTTTTAGAAAGAAAATGGAAAGAAAAGTGATTTAAACCCCCACTATGTCACTTTTCGTCCAAAACATAGAGTAAAATAAAATGATTTTTTTTTTTCTTTTTTTACGTTTTAAATGTTTTTAATGCAATGAAAATTGTTAATAAAAATCCAAACTAAAACAAAACATAAACATGTGTCGTTACTGTGAGGAGGCTTGCATCTCCACAAATCTGACTCTCATTTGGCCCGCTCTTTCGGCTATAGTATTCCACATGTATGACATAAAAGTATGGTTTTAACTGCTATTTCCCTGGAATCATGCAGGTGACGTGCTACCTCCAGAAAGCCCCACAGTGTTGCTTTAAACGCACAGTGCAGTTACCGTGGCGCAGCAGAGAGAGATTCTTCTGTGAATGGATCCTCTTACTGTAAACAAAGAGCCACACTGAGGCTTCACGAGGACATCTGTGGTCCTAGTTCTGTCCTGTCTCATCAGACTGGTTCATTCTACCACAACAACAACTGAAATATTTTGAATTCAAGAGTAAGACAGCCAAACATGTAATAAAGGCAGAGGTATTGCTACATCAATATGAGAAAAAACACGATATACTCAACTTTTTACAGCGTTCTACCATGTTATAACGTTCCCTCATCAAAAACATGTCTGGTTTTAGATGTCATCGATGCATGTCACAGTCGTCCAGGTCTAATCCATAGTAAAAGCCAAAAGTAAAATCTGTCAAATGGACAAAACGTTGTAGGAGTGAAGACGTTTCGCTTCTCATCCTATAGTTAGCTGTAAGATTCTGTCCAATGCTCCACCCACAAGCCTACGTCATCCATGCTCCCATGCAACAATTCTCCATAAATATACAAAACAATATACTGCAACTTAACAAACCTGATGCGATGTGCAGTAGTTTCATTAGCGGAGTACTCTGAAGGTTTGTTCATGTTTTTCAGTGCAAAAATGTAACTAAAAAAAGCATAAAAAACAAACATGCTTTTATTTTTGTGTACCTTTTGGATAACAAGTCACAAACTGTAGCATTAAACTGTTTGACTCGTCAACTAATTGAAATAATAATGGCTGACTATACTGCAGCCTTATTCAAGTCTGTATTGTTGTGCATTGACAGGCTTAAAGTGCACAGTTAAGCGTCTGTCTCCTGCTTATCTCCTCTGTGAATATTTAAAAGTAGTATAATGTCCCAGAGGTTTAGAGAGCAGGTCAGGGTGCCATGACAACAGATGACCTCCCCCACCCCTTTTCCCCTAAAACTCAACAGGTCCTCTTGACGTAAATCCTTTAAATTCAGATATGCTAAAATAGATTAAGGTTAGGGTTTAAAAAGATGGTATTGTATTGTATGGAGTAACAACTGCTAACACATATATTTAAAAAAACATGTTACTTTTTATTCTTTTGAAAATGCTATACTGTATTCACTGAAAACAATTTATTAGCATGCTAAGTCATTCCCCCTTCAGAGCACTATCGCAACACAATCAACGTGCAACCCGCTAATGAAATGAATGCGTCCCAGGAGAGATTGCTAGATTACTCAAACATGCATGGATGACTTATGAAACTACTTCGGGCATGTTTTTGATGAGGGAACAATGTTATAACATGGTAGAAAACTCAAAAAAGTTGATTTTAGTTATGGCGAAGCAAGTGGTTAAGCTTTCAGTCTTCAGGAAATTACTTTCATTATAATCATAGTCATTATAATGTCCTCACAAAGCATGGAAACCCAACATGCGTTTGTGTGTTTGTATAAGTGCCACACATGTTGATCTTGTGGTCCCTCAGTGCGTTCCTCTGTCACTATAGCACAGCTGTGGGGGCCACCATTTTGTGCTCCCCTAATCCCTGTCTGATTGCACTTGTAGTCTGTTAATGTCCCTGATGCAGGCTCCATCAACATGGCCGAATTCTGCCTAAGCCTCTTATGATGTAAGCCCCGCGCCGCCACGGAAACCAAAACATGCCACACTGACTACGTTTACGTGCACAGAGAACTCGGAGTGCGCTAAACAACCAAATTCAAATCGTCTTTGCCCCAAAACCTTTCAGACCACTTGTCGCAGTCTACAGCAGGTCAAAGAACAAATAGGTATGAACGGGGCTATGAGATGTTCAGGGACGTCTAGTAATTTAGCATTAGCACTAAAACTGTGCAGCTGTAATTGTTAATAAAAATGTCTCACAAACATATAACCACACTTTTGATAGAAAGAGATATGCCACAGTATTTGATTTTCAGACCTTTGACGAACTGTTACTCACAAGTTATTTGCTCTCCACAGCACAAACAAACAAACTGAAGCACTGGTAGTTTTTACTTTCACTTTAGCATAACAGACCAAACCAAAACATGTGCTAGTCGGGGGTGGAGGAACTGTAGTTTGTTTCATCTCTGCTGATCTAAATGAACAAACATCCAATATGCCTAACATCCAACATAATATTTCTCTGGCTGTTTCTTACCTCATGCAGTTGAATGCCTCTCATAGTCTGTGCCTAATGTAAATTAAACTGTGCTGTTACATGGAGCAGGTATCCAAGGACATATTGGCTTCTTCAGATCTGTCATTGGGATGTTTGAGATTTGAACCATGACACCTCAATAGTAGTTCCCGGGTTTACGTGCATTTTGATAAATCGGACTCACTGGTTTACATATTTGTATGCTACTAGTCCTGTGCTGCAGCCTCAGGGACTGTGCACTTTGTGATGTCATTAGGTGGTGATCTAGGTTTGTAAGGGCCTCTATGTGTTTTTAAAGTCTACATATCTTCACCCCTATCCTGAGACATCTCACATTCATCTCTCTAGATCTCGCAGCAATTTTTCTTTTGCCTCATTCATGCTGCCTCACTCCTCAGTGCTTTAGCAGGCAATAGTGACTTACTGTATGTTTTGAAATTAGTTTTAATTTGTGGAGTACCTCATCTCCTTCACATTTGTGTAGAAGACTAGGGCTAAGATGAACAAAAGCCTGACTATTATACCCTGAAGCTGGTGCCTCATTTTCAGTCAAAGGATAAAGTAGTAGTAAAATCCATCCAACTCGTTATTACGTTTCTGGTTTGCCATCAAATGGTGTACCATTCGATGCAGACAAAGCACAGGTCTGAGTGCTGTTGTACACTGTGCTCTGTGAGGAGGAAACACTTCTTTTGTAAAGCTGTGTCCTCAGCTTCAGGAGCAGAACTTCCCCTTAAGTGTGAGACTAACCAGAGCCATAGTATAACACAACAGTGAGGAGCCGTCTGAGCTGAGGAGCTGAGGCTCTCACCACAGATCAATAGCTCTTCATCTGAGCGCCGCGTGTTTAGACTTTTAATCAGGCACAGCTGAGGGCCCCACAGGGACCTACCATAACCCACAGCTGAGGGCCCCACAGGGGCCTGAGAGATCAATGCAACTCCCTCCTCTGCTCCTCTCCTCCTCTGCTCCTCTCTCCTCTGCTCCTCTCCTCCTTTGCTCCTCTGCTCCACTGCCCCTCTCCTCCGTTGTCCCTCTCCTCCCCTGGTCCTCTCCACTGCTCCTCTGCTTCTCTGTTCCTCTGCTCCTGTCCTTCTCTGCTCCTCTCTTCCTCTGCTCCACTGCCCCTCTCCTCCCCTGGTCCTCTGCTCTCATCCTCTCCTTTGCTCTTTTCCTCCTCCAGTCCTCACCTCCCCTCTTTCCTCTGCCCCTCTCCTCCCCTGGTTCTCTGCTCTCATCCTCTCCTCTGCTCTTTTCCTCCTCCAGTCCTCACCTCCCCTCTTCCTGCTGCCCCTCTCCTCCTCTGCTCCTCTCCTCCTCTGCTCCTCTGTTCTCCTGTGGTCCTCTGGTAATGTGGTCATTTGCAGGAGTTGTACTTTAAGATAGAGATGAGACACTGATGGGATGAGGATAAAATCATATTTGTTGTTTTGAGACACACAGTGTATTGAGTGATTCAATAGAACAAAGTCACAAAGTGTCCAAGAAAGATGCAAAAAAAAGCATCTCACAACAAAAGCTGCAAATAATAAAGCAGGTCAAAACATCTGTAGTAGCAGCTGCAGCAGGAGTAATATTTGCAGTAGTAGTTGTAATCGTAGTAGTAGTACTAGTTGTAGCAGTAGTGCAGGAGCAGAGCTGTACAAGCTCAAGTGTTCCCTCTGTCCTGCACAATGGCTCCACAGCCCTCTGAGGACAATGGCCCCTCTGACCCGGTCATGTGTATGTGTGGGGTGGGTGGGGGGTTTGGGGGTGTGTCCCATCTGTCTGACACATCTGCAGCACTGTGCCTATGAACGCAGAAGAGCGCCCCCTTTTGTTCACGTCTTAAAGTGATGTTTGCACCGATGACAAATACAGGCAACAGCTGTGAACCCGGGGTGACCTGTGACAACAGAGGACAGGGAACAGGAGACAAGAAGAAGAGGAGGACAGGCAAAAGGAGAGCAAAAAAGCAAAGGAGAGGAGCAGAGGAGGACAGGCGCATAAGACGAGAATGGACAGGAGCAGAGGAGGAGACACAGGACAGGAGCAGAGGACAGGAGAAGAGGACATGGACAGAGCAGGATAAGTGGAAACGACAGGAGCTGAGGACAGGTGCAGATTAAGACAGGGACAGAGGAGGACAGCAATAGAGACGGACAGAGGACAGAAGCAGAGGACAGGGACAGTGGACTGGAGCAGAGGACAGGGGCAGAGGACATGGACAGAGCAGGACAGGAGAAGAGGACATGGACAGAGCAGGACAGGAGCAGGACAGAAGGACAGGACAGAAGCAGAGGACAGGAGCAGAGGAAGATGGAGGACAGGAGAAGAGGACAGGAGCAGTGTTTGCTGCAGTCTGGCGCCTCCTTGAAATCTCCTGGTCCACGCAGGTTTGCAGTGGGGCTGCGTTGCCATGGCGACTGCAGTGGTCCTGATGTGGGAGAATCACCTGTTGCCATGGTGATGAGAGCTCCACACCCGTTGCCATGGAAACTCTCTGGCTGGACCCATCCCCCTCAGCAGGTACAAGAAGCCGTGAGGGGTGGGCTCAGGGCTGTCTTGTTGTACAGCGGGAGGGCATCCTTGTTAGTTCATTTGGTCTGGGTGTGCTGGCTTTAGACCAGGCTGGCTCACATGTTGGCATGTTGTAATCATAATGCAGATCTTTTGACCTGGTTTAGCATTAAAGATGCAATGTGTAAAATTTTCTGGTAGAAGGTCCATTTCCTGATGTTTCACAGTATACTTCATCTACTTTTCATGTATTCAATTATTGTTTTTATTATATAGCCAAAATAGCTCCTTTTGGTGGAATACCTAGCTTTTTTCCTTGGAGATTGACAGCTTTCATGTCACCACTCACTACTTACAAGTTATTTGCTCCACACAGCACAAATAAACATACTGAAGTTACGGTAGTTTTTTTACTTTCAGTTTAACATAGCGAATCAAAACATATGCTTGGTGAGTGGTCGTTGGAGGGACTGTAGTTTGTTATCGCAGCTGAATAAGGGTGTGCAAAAATATTAAAATATCAGTATATATTGTGATACTAAGTGGTGATACAGTATTGCTGTCATGGGCTGCTGTATCCATATATGAGCAATTTTTTGGTATCTTGTAGCATTTTTTTTGTGTGTGTGTGTGTGTGTCTTATTTAGTGGAAGGAAAACTTTATGCACTACACATACATATACATATTGACTTCATTAATTTTCTTGATTAAAATAGATCAGACATGTTATGGGATCTTTGAAATTCTAATCACAACACCTCATTAGTAGTTCCCAGGTTATCCAGGTTTGGATAAATCAGATTACATTGGACTAGGCCAGTTCTTCTTTTCCTGCCGGGCATGTAAACGGAGTGAGTGTCATTTCTGTGTTTTTGCTTTTGGGTAAATTAACATAAGCAATCAATATGAACAATCAGTATGGTAGTGACTGCAGAGGAGGAGGAGGGAGGAGGGGGGGAAGGAGAGGAGGAGGGGGGGGGAAGAGGGGGGGAGGAGAAGGACGGGGGGGAGGAAGAGGAGAGGAGGAGAGAAAGGGGGGACACACTCACCCCACCTCCCCTGTGTCTGTGTGTGCTGGCTTCTGATTGGCTGCACAACAATGACCTGGCGTCCGTGGTTGCCATAGTAACAGCCTTGTCTGCACAAAGGCCCGGTCCCGTCTTTACTACCAGCCAAGGAGCGCTTTCATTCTCTCAGAGTTCTCCACATTCTTCTACTGGAATTCACATAGCCACAATGTGTATAGTGATGGGAGGAATATAGCAGGGTGGTGCGTTTAATCGAGTTTGAAGTGATATTCAGATCAGTCATGCCTAATGGTTAGTTTGGGTGTTTTTAATGCAGAGGTCCATAGCCAGTCCTCTGTCAGGAAAAGCATGTGGTTTGGAGAAAATGCAAGACTCTAGAGGAAGATATTTGATTATTTTGGGTGATAAATACTATGATTAAAAGTCAGCAATTACACTGGATTAGAGCAGATGTGCTAGCACAAGTGCTAATTTTCAACACCTGTCCATAGAGGGCTTTTAAGTGGTTTAATGAGAATTGAAATTGTTATTCAATTAAAATTGAAAAGTCATGACTGATAAAAATTTGTGATGTTTGAGATTTATTTTATTATTTTATTAATTAATACATAATATAATAATATAATAATAATAATAATAATAATAATATAATAATAATAATAATAATAATATTATAATAATAATAATAATATTATTATTATTATTATTATTATTATTATTATTATTATTATTATTATTATTATTATTATTGCAATGTTTAACCTGATCTTTTGTGTTAGGATTGGCTGCACAAACAAGGAGCATAGAAAACAGGACTGCATTGGATAGTTTGACATTACAGAGTGGACTTAGCATGATGCAGAGGACAGATATGGGTCTAAAAACAAGGCAAGTTTTATTGTGAAGAAAGGAACGATTGTTCATGTCTTAAGTGAGTCTCCGTGCTCTTAAAGGGGCAGGTGCTTTGTTAAAGGGGGTAGGGGGTGCCTTTATGATGAAGGTGAGAGTCAAACAAAGAGCCCCTCCCCCTCCATCACCTCCAGTCTGTGGCACCGGGACAAAAGTATCCCCCCCTCCTCCCATGCGCACGTACTCATGTTGGTTTCCATGCTTTTGCTTTTCATTAATTTCCCAGAGATCCTAACCTTAATCATAGTCACTATTTGTCTAAACTAAACCCTAACCTAACCTGTTTTATGATTTATGTTCATTCATATATGAACAGGCCATGCCTCATGTGAAAGCTCAGAACCTCCAGAATTCACTAACTGAGCTGCAGAGGCTGCACTAGCGCTGATTCATGATTGGCTGCAAGTGCTGGGGTTTAGGTCGTGACCATTCAGATCAGAGAAAGTGCTTTTAGGTTTACACTGTGCAATATATTACTCAAGTAGGAATAATAACGTCTGAAAAGTGTTATTTGGGAGTTACTGCAGTGAGTTGTGCTGGCTTCCTTTTGGAGCGTGCTCAGTAAATGCTAAAGGCTTTTCCATATGCCTCTGTCTGATGAGGTCACTCTTGAG
Source organism: Periophthalmus modestus (assembly GCA_019594935.1). Classification (NCBI taxonomy): domain Eukaryota; kingdom Metazoa; phylum Chordata; class Actinopteri; order Gobiiformes; family Gobiidae; genus Periophthalmus; species Periophthalmus modestus. The sequence goes on from JAIEZT010000016.1 coordinate 11,697,281, forward strand.
TCAGGTCTTCCCCCCGCACATGCTCAGTACAGGACACTGCAGCACAGCCAGCTAACAGGGCTAAGAGGCTCCTCTGTCCTTTCCATCACACACACACGCACACACACACACACACACACACACACACACACACACACACACACACACACACACACACACACACACACACACACGCGCACACACACACACACACACACACACACACAGCACCTCTGATAAATACCACATTTAAAGGTTCACTGCATAACTTTTTTGATGAAGAGTACACTGCTTACTTGTCTCCTAGAATTGCTCCGTAGCATGGCACATTGTAAAGCTTTTTAAAAATTTTGGGTGTTTTTTGTTATTGCTCAAAATATTTCAAAAAACATACTGTAAGAGGGATCACTTCTCCACAGATCTAACCTGTAACTTGGCCTGTTTGTGTACTGCTGTGTAAATATAGTGGTCTACTTTCTAAGATGATGTACTTTGTCCATTAACCATAAATCAACTCAGAACATACGCATTACTATTAAAGACACTCTACCTGATTTTGATGGTCACAAAACGTCAAAAACCTAGTTCATTTTAAGCAGTTTGCAGTGACCCAAAGTTATTCCTTACTTATGCATTCTGAGCATCCTAATTATTCACCATGATGAGTTTTTAAGCACTTTTCATAACTTCTACAGACCAGAGCAACATTTTGTGCAAATACATGAAAAAAAAAAAAAAAGGGCACATGGCCTTTAACATCAAATCAGAAGATTCAGACGTGTCTTTTGTATCAGTTTTAGGCTTTAGGTGAGAGTGTTACTGGACATTTTGTAGTTATGATACTAAAATCAATCTCGCTTTTTATACTAAGGTATAGACTCAATACTACTACCACTACTCAATACTAATACTCCAATACCACAATGATAGTAAAAACCCTCTTTGTTTAGATAATAGAATGTCGTTTTCAACTTTTAATCATAGTACTTTCTTTTATATTCCCATGTTATCTGTGTAATCCTTTAGTCCAGGTAGGTAGGTCCATAGGGGTCCATGGGCGTATATGTGGTCCTGATACAGTTCAAGATCACGCTAAAGCTATTAATTTCAGCACTTTTTCAGTATCGCTTCCGCTCAAATGATTACCTAGTTTTGATACTAGATTTAGTATCAATGAGTATCTGATTTTCGATACTTTTGACTACCCCAGTTGGCCGGGATGTGAACGTGGCCTCATAGATCATGTGGGATCTGCTTTGGTGGAGTTGGGAGTGTGCAGGGCACGAAGGTGACGGAGCTGAGCACAGACAGCTGCAGACCAGAGCTGGGGATCCTCAGTGGCTTAGAGCAGCTGACACTGTCCACCACACGGCCACAGCGGAGGAGCGCAGGAGCAGAGGAGCCGAGTGAGGATCGAAATACGCTATTAAGCCTGGCTTATACCAGCTCACATGTGCCACAGCCCGCAGTCCTCTGTTTGGATAACTTTGTGAGGCATTGTGGAAGGGGACAGGGAGGGGGGAGCAAGGGAGAGAAGGGAGAGGAGGAAGAGGGAGGGGATGGAGTGAGTGAGTGAGAGAATGAGAGAGGGAGGCAAAGGGTAGGAGAGGAGGGAGGGTGAAGTTAAGGAGAAAGGAGGGAGATAAAGAAACAGATGAGCGAGAGAAAGAGAGGAAGGAGAGAGGGAGGAGCAAGAGAGTGAGAGAGAGGAGACAGTGGGGGTGAGGGGTGAGGAGGGAAAGGATGGTGAGAGGATGGGGGGAGGGAGGAGGGAGTGGTCTGCGAAGGAGACAGGTGGAGACACCAGATCTGAGAGCCCAAATGCATCATAATGAGCTGTAGACAGACTGCAGCCAGCAGACCACCCTACTGCTGTTACAACAACCTTCTCAAGCCAAACACCTCCTCACAGCACCACCACGCACCTCGTCACAGCAATGCCAAGCACCTCCTCAGAGCACCACCAAGCACGTTCTCACAGCACCACCACGCACCTCCTCACAGCACCACCTCACTGTTTTACAAGCTCCTCCTCACAGCACCTCCTCACCACTCCTCACCACAAGCTCCTCCTCGGGGATTCTCTGAGCAGGCCCAGATTAACCGCCTGAATGTTTCTGACCTCCTGAGATGATGGGGGCATTGCAACATCAGCTGTTTCTGTAGTGTGTGTCTATAGACCAGTATAGGCCTGGTACAGCATATGCCATCTAGTGGTAGGCCCTGCGACAAATGGAAGAGCAACATGGAGAACACCAGGGCAGAGGCAGTACCAGGCTTCAAACAGAGCTGGGAGAGGAAACGGTCCAGAGCCAGTGTACAGCTCTGTCGGCAGCAATGAGTCACCACATGTCCCTCTTGTGGTTGTTGTGCACAGCCATTTAGACCCTGTGCCTTGTCTCACTTATGTAGAGAATGCTTCAGGCTTAGTAACTACTTCATTAATACCCTAACTCCTAGCCCTCACCCCTTTATTAAGTAGTTATTATTTAGCCATTACACATAAAATCTTTTCCATTGCTTTGTTAAGGCTGTAAATAGTAGAAATGCACCAACCCGATACTGGCATCAGATATCGGCTATGCTGTTTTCAGTTTCTGCCTTGGTATCACTTGATATCGGGTATTGGCAGATAATTAAGGTTATAGTATCGGAATCAGTATCAGAACTGAAAAAGTTTGATTGATGCATCCCTAGTAAATAGATAAGATTTTGCACAAGTAAGAGTAACATTACTTCAAAATAAAATAACTCAAGTAGAAGTACAATGTAGTTGATCAAGAAAATACTCAAGTAAGAGAAAAAACATATTTTGAAAGCTACTATTCAAGTAAGAGTAAGTGCAAAATCTGGTACTTTCAAAGGACAGACACAGAAAGGAGGGAGGAGGAGCAGGTGGAGGCTGAGCTCAGTCCTCAGAAATGCTGCTTTCTCCTCGGTCCTTTGTCCTGATTCAGAGCTCGGCCTGGTTCTAAAGAGACCTGGGGTTCAATGGGAGAGCGTCCAGGGGGAAGGGCCGCTCTCACGTCCCAGCAGACCGCCCCAAACGGCAGGGTCCCAACGCCATTTTAGGGTGAATTCACATTACTTTTAGCTCAGTTTGAGTCCTCATGTACACTTAGTTTGGTCTTGTTCTAATCCTGGTTAAATCCTGGTCCAGTCCAGATTTAGTTCTGGGTTTACTCCCAGTATAGTCCCGACATTTTGATGTGATGCAAGTGTGAACGCACCCTTAAAAGTATACAAGTGCACCACACAAATGTACTTGACAAATGTACTCCACACATGCACTCCATAAAATGTACTCCACAAAATGTACTCCACAAAATGTACTCCACAAAATGTACTCCACAAAATATACTCCACAAAATGTACTCCACAAAATATACTCCACAAAATGTACTCCACAAATGTACTCCACAAATGTACTCCACAAAATGTACTCCACAAATGTACTCCACAAAATATACTCCACAAATGTACTCCACAAAATGTACTCCCCCAAAATATACTCCCAAATAAAAATACTCAAAATATACTCCACAAATGTACCACCAAATGTACTCCATGCAAAATGTACTTTATTGTACTATTTGAAAAAATGTACATAAAATGTGAGCATAGACAAATATATCACAGTTCTGATTATACTCCAAAATGTACTCCACAAAATGTACTTCATGTTATATGATAGTGCTTAAAGAAATAAAATTAAGGGGAGTCATTACAGGCAAAACAACACTATTTTTTCCATTTTTTTTTCCACTTTTGGTCAGTGTTCTCCTCTTAGCATCAAACTTTCTCCATAAATGTACTCCAAAAAATGTACGCCACTTTGCACTCCAAAAGATGTTTACAAATGTACTCCACAAATGTACCCCACAAATGTACTCTTCAAATGCACTCCTCCAGTGTTATGCAATGTCTTGTATCTTGAAAACAATACATAAAATGTGAGCATAGATTTGATATATTCACAGTTCTGATTATTAAAATGGGTGTACTTCATGTTATATGATAGTGCTTAAAGAAAAAAGAATGACATTAAGCAAAAAACATTATTTTTTTTTTAGCTTTTGGTCAGTTTTTTCAGCATCAACTTTCAGTGGAAACAGTCAGATTTACTTTATACTAAAAAAATATTTTATTTAATAAGATGCCTCCTTTAAATCCTGTCTGCAGGATTTTTTCATACCTAATTCCAAGTCTGATATATTGAAGATTTAACTCAAAAGAATGAAGCAAAATTATATTTTTTAGCAATTTTTCAGTCAATCAGTTTTTTGGATTTGTACTCAAAAAAATAAAATATCCAAAATTCTTAATCTAAACTGTCCCAAAAATCTATTTTAACCCTTGTTTTTACATAAAAACATCAGATGATAAAAAACTTGTAACACATTTATACATTTTTGCTTTTATTCATGTGAGTAAACTACAGCAAAGTTTCAAATTGATATCTCTAAATGACAGATTTTTTCCAATTCACCTGCAGTGTCTTGCCTTAAAATGCATTCGGACCTTAAAAAATCTGATGTATTGCAGAATATCAGGTGTAATATACAGATTATCACATGTATCGCAAACAGTGATATTGCCATCGTATCGAACTGTCCACCCTATAATTCACAGCCCTAGTCTCTGTCAGATTCATGTGGCTGGACAGGGAAAAAGCACTCTCCAGTTTTGGTGGACACTGCGGTTTTCTTTATCCAATTAAAACTATTGTCTCATCAAATTGAGATTTTAAAGGGGAAGTATGCTCAGGAGAGTTTCAGATGACGTCGGAACAATAGGCCAATAATATTTAATATGGATGGATCTAGAGACAGAAATGATCAGGTTCAACATTAGCGGATTTACCATCTGACAATAAAATGTGTTTTTGCAAAGGTAGCTATTTAAGGAAAGCTAACCGGTGCATTGTGCGTGCATGGTAATATGAACCATTTGAATCAATCATGAAGCTGGAAGTATGGGCCGTGACGGTAAAGCCCACTGCAGTCTGAATGTTGTAACATTTGCACAAAATGAGTGTACGTGAATCTGGTTTGTGAAAGCTGTAAATTGTGTCTACAGTAGATGGTTCATAGTCTGCTTCCTCTGGATAATTTGGCTGCATACAATACATGAACATACAGTACTGCTTGCTGCTCTGGTATCTGTTCTATTGACGTGCCTCACATATGCAGGAGCTCTGAGTGACCCGAGCACAGATCCAGGGCAGTCATAGCAGAGGAAGAGGTTTGAGCTGTGACATCACCACTAAAGTTTGTACAACTGTGATGGGACAAAACACAAATATGTCACTCAGCCAATTGTGTGCTCCTCCCTCCTCACAGAGGCACTGGAGATCCACAGCTCCTCAGGCACAGGTCCAAACTCCTCCTGAATGACGTCAGCTCAGTCTCTGCAGCTGCCTCTGCCCCTGCCCTCCTCAGAGAACAGGCATCAGGGACATTTTGGGGACTATTAAAAGTCTGAAGAAAGGGAAAGACAAAGTAATGTGCATTATGATTGTTACATCCTTCACGTGTGGGAGAAGGTCCATGCTATGCTCCTCTCCTCACAGTCTTATGGAGGTGATGTTGAGTGTAGCACTGTACTGTGCGTCACCAGTGAGGCTCTAACACATGGGTTCTGGGTGCTCACAGAGTGCTGAGGCTCCTGTCAGTTGTAGGCTATGTTGTGAGGGCATTAGTACAGTTCTTTTGCTGTTGGTAAAGTGAGTGTACAGCCACACTGTGGGACACACTGAACAGAGCATCCTCCAAAAGCTCCAGAGGACCTGTGTGTTTGTCTCTCTGTCTCTGTCTCTCTGTCCTCTGCAGCGCTCAGAGTCCTGTGTCGTTCTCTCTGTGTGAGACAGCCCAGGACGATTCACTGTCAGTCCCTGTCCCCACAAGGACCCTCCTCAGTCAGCCCCTGTCCCCACAAGGACTCTCCCCTATCCCTAGACCTGCTGTGGTCCCCTACCTTTGTCCTCTCTGCAGGTCAGCAGCACTGGTGCTGTCCTTGTGTTTAGCTCTTTACACATGGCTTCACAGTGTATCAGCAGAAGCAGAAACTGTGTCCTTTGCTGGTGCATGCACAAATGTAGGCAGGTTAAATAGAATAATATATAATATATCCCTGTATATCCCTTTAAAAAAGTCTACACAAATCTGTTTTAGTCCACACAATGGTGTTTGTGTGAGGACAGAAGGGTCAGAGCACAGAGCTGTTACTGTGAGCCTGCACTGGCTGCTATTACAGCATAACCCAGTGAGGCCTCCTTTAAACCAAACATGTAAGTTATTATAAACATAACACAATAATAATGCATTAGCAGTTTTTGCATTATGCATTCACTCCTCACTGGTGATAGCTGTAGCCACAGCTGCCTTAAGGCAGACTGATGGAACTGAAGACTGCCAATATGTGCCATTGAGCCCCCCCACTACCACCAACACTCACTCACACACCACATTCACACTAGGTAATGTGGGTGAAGTGTCTTGCCTAAGGACACAACAACAGTTTCCATTAGAGCCACTGCTGGCCCACTGTGGCCTGTGGGCCACCTGTTTCCAGCAGTCTCACATCCAAGTACTAACCAGGCCCAACCTTGCTGAGCTTCCGAGATCAGACAAGATCAGGCTTTGGCATGGCCATGTAGTGACTAACGTGTGGTGATCCAGAGCGTTTCCACAGTGAGGAGGGTGAGAGCTGAGTGACAGGGCCTCTGTGACACTGATGCAGAGCACAGCTGTGACTGGCCCCTCCTTCTGTCTCTCCCACTTTCCCTCCCTCTCATTCTCACCCTTTTTCACTCACTCTCCCTCCCTCCCTGTCATTTTCTCCCTCTCTCCCTCTACAGAGACAATGGCCCGCTAATCCCCTCCTCTGATTGGACCACGGCAGATTACCCAGAGGCCACCAGCTGTCAGGAGGCGAGGCCCACTTTTCGGGTTCTCAGCTCAAATACAAATGCTAATGCTGCTACTTTGTTAGCTTAACCTGTCAGCGCACTGTAAAAATAGAGACACATGTTTGGCTGTGATGAGTGGTCCCCGTGTGCTGCAGGGAGAGCACTGTGGGGTATTTATAGTCTGAGATGTGGACTAACCACAGCCTCACGCCCCTCACACACAATCATCTCAAATATGAGCCAGATTAACAGATAGTCCCTGTGGTCCCTGCGCACACAATCCCATCAAAGGTCAACCAGGCTGAGGCCAACCAGGACAGGACAGAGACGGCACCTCAAATCCTGCTATTGTTTTATAGTCTCACTGATTATATTTACATGCACAGTGAACTCTGACTGCTCTAAACAACCAAACTCAAATCATCTTTGCCCTAAAGCCTGTCAGTCCACTCTTGTCCCAGTCTACAGCAGGTCAAAGAACCCAATAGGCCAGAACGAGAGGCTACGGAGTCAGGGGAGTCTAGTCATTTAGCAGTAACACTAAAACTTTAGCAGCTATAATTGCTAAAGCAGATCTATTCTGCAAAATGGACTTTTCAGAGCATTTACCCATGTTGTAGTTATTTCCCCTAATCTTTTACCCTCTCAAATTTGTTTCTGGAATGCTTCATACGTGTTTGAGAAATCTTGAATCGCCATATTGCCAGTCAACCCCCATTTTCACCGCCACAAGCATACTCCCACTGTCGTGTACTTTGTCCTCCAATTTTATTTTCTTAATCGGTGAAATGTGTAGCATTCAGCAGCATCTCATAGCCATAAAAAAAATCTGCGGCTTGCTAGTGTTTGTTTGTTTATTTGTTTATTTGGATGCCCATTAGTTGCTACCATGATCTGCAGCTATTGAATGCCTCTCCTAGTCTGCGCCTGAGGTACTGAGGTAAATCAGACTGTGCTGTTACATGAGGCAGTTATCCCAGTACATGTCAGCTTCTCCAGATGTGTTATTGGGATCCTTGAAATTTGACTCATAACACCTCAATCGATTTATCCATGCATTTGGATAAATCTGTTTGAATTGGACCTAGCCAGTTATCTGGTTTTCCTGGCAGGCCTATCCACATACCAAAAGTTGCATGGGGAGTCTCAGGTTGTGCGGGCCTGAGGGTTGCCCGTGTGGGTTTGCTGAGAGAAATGATCAGAAGAATCAGTATTTGGCAGGTAAAGAAATCATTAAGTATTAGTCACTGTCTCCAGTTTTCACAGTACGTACTCAGGATAGGTGAAACCACTGACTGACCACTGTTTTTGATACTGATACGACACCAAGTACTTTTGGGGTACTGAAACTCAATACTAACTTTTTCAGTAAACATGTGTATTAAAAGTGTTTAAAATAGGCTCTAATGGGCAAATAGAATACCTGACACAGATGGGTCAGTCCAATATGCTGCTGGTGAAGGTGTATTGACAATAAAGAATGAAGAAATGTCTACAATTAACAACCAACCTTAAACCAACCAAACTTAAAATTGACATATGCTACTTAACTGTATCAGTACCCACAGTATTGATATATTGATTCTTCGATGCTGATACTCCCATCCCTAGTGTGTACCTTTCCCATTTAGGGTAATTTCCCTGTGAATATGAATTTTGTGAAACCTGCCTCTTACTCTGCACTATGGGCAAGGAGCAAGGGCCAGAACGTATTATTTACACCACTTTTTGCAGACTTCTTAATGGTCCAAAATAATGCAGGACAAGCAGTTCGGAGGCAGAAAAGGTGTCTCCTGTGTTTTCAGTGTCAGAACCATGAGAGGGGAAATAACCTGCTCCTGACCCCTGTCCTCTGTGTGTGTTTCAGGGACTACAGAGCGAGTGTGTCTCATCCAGGGCACAGTGGAGGCCCTGAACAGTGTGCACGACTTCATCGCAGAGAAGGTACGAGAGATGCCCCAGAGCAGCCAGAAGACTGAACCAGTGAGCATCCTCCAGCCCCAGACCACCGTCAACCCAGACCGCGTCAAGCAGGTCAGACCCCAGCAACTCTACTGCAGACAAGCACTACATACATACAATGCAGTGTATAAGGAGAATGTATTTTTAAAGTGGAACTAAACCCATTTTTAAAAAAAATTCACTACTAAATTCTGTATGTGCTGTATTAGTAGCATCATCTACTGTTCCTAGTAATTTTTTTGGCAATTTCAGTGCAAACTATTTGCAACCGTCTGGTCAAAAAACGCTTGTGCTGCTTTTTCCTCTGTAATTTCAAGTAGTTGGTGACATCACATAAGACTGCCCTGATTACAATTAGGTGTTTATGATTACAAACACCTGGCTGCAGAGGCGAAGTCTGAAGTGTGGATACCTGCCCCTCCTCCCCCCTCGCTCTCTCCTTTAATCCTCCAGACCCCTCCCCTCCTTCTCCCTCACTCTCTTAACAGCTCTATTTGAAATCACAGCAGGGACGAGATTGAAAACCAGATTTTGGCAGAGCATTGACCGAGCATTGGCTTGTTTTGGAGGCTTCTCTGGGAAAGGCTAGTCCGGGAGCTCCCCCTTTCAGTGTCAAGCGTTTTTACACAAGTGGCTTATTCCACTAAGGGAATGGAATTAAGGTAGTGCGTTATCTGCAGTTGTGAAATATGCACAGAATGTGCTGATTCAACTGTTGTAATACTTTTGATGCACAATATTTATAGCAAAGTTTCTGTAAGATTTAGATGGCCAAGGAAATATTTCAGAAATGTGGCGGGATTTGACTTGAAATGGATTTACACAAAACCATTAACATACCCAATTAGCCACATTGCTAAGCATGATAACTTAGCACCAAGGAAGTGTTTACAGTTAAGAATCATGTGTTCATCCACTTGATAATTATATAAAATAAAAAAAAAAAAAAATTAATAAATATTGTTTATGTTTTATTTGTGTTTTAAAAACAATTGGCGCCATCGAGAGGATGAACAAAGATTAATTTGATCTAAATACATTAAGATTGACCATATACATTCCAAAGTCTATCATAGAACATGTAATACAACCTTTAAATTATATTGTGCACATATTTGCATAAACTACCAATAACTCACTGCCTTTAACAGCCCATCATTTCAATCCCCTACTGGAATAATTAGTTCATTTGTGTAAAAAAACATGTCACTGAAAGAGGAAGATCTCAAACTGGCCTTTCCCAGAGATGCCACTAAACACTCCCGTGTCAGACCGGTGCTGTGCTAAAAGACATCTTCCATAACGACCCCTCTCGTCAGAAGAGCAGCTAAGTGCGCTCCATCTGCAGAGGGCCAGCACAACTTCTGTCCACAAACTCAACTTCAGCCATTTCCTGTCCGCACCCACTCACTTCCTGTCACCTTTCACCCTGACACTAACACCTGTTTCCTACTTCCTGTTATTTTCTGCTTCACAAGAGGTCCTCAGATTCTAGAGGATGCTGCCTCCTGTGGACAGTGGAAAGAAAGCAGTTTCAGAAATTAAAATGGCCAATGTCCCAAGAAAAAATACAAAAAAACCTCACTATTGTGCTGCTACTAACCCATGAAGTACCGAGGGGCCATACTAGTGATTTTTAGTGGTAGTAGCAGTAGTAGCAATAGTAGCAGTACTAGCAGTTGTAGAAGCAGTAGTAGAAGTAGTAGTAGCTGTATAGTAGAAGTAGTAATAGCGGTAGCAGTAATAGCAGTAGTTAAAGAAGTAGCAGTACTAGTAGCAGTAGCAGTAGTAGTAGCACTAGCAGTAGCAGTAGTAGCTGTAGTAGTAGCTGTGGTAGTAGCAGTAGCAGCAGTACTAGCAGTTGTATTAACAGTAGCAGGGGGAGCATGTCTTCATGTAGCAGAGACAGTGAGGGGTGAGGCCAGGCCAGCTGTCACATAATCCTCTGTGCAACCACTCAAAGGCGCAAAGAATTATGGGACGGATGCGCCCTGGCTCGGACACCATGACAATGTGACAGTAGCACAGGGATAACACTTTGGAAATGTCCCTCCATCAGAACACAGCACCCACAAAACAACCTATCGCTTTGAGTACATACAAAATATTGATACACAACAGAAATATACAGTACTGTAGCCGGTGCTAACCTTGCCTGCACAGCTGCACTGATGATCTCTTTCAGTCTGGTATTGCTTAAAGTGCATATGACAGTTTTTCTTTAGTCTTACTTTCAATTTTCTTTCATTTTTGTATTTTTTTCTTTTGGTAAAGTTCATAATTTTACTTCCTGGTTGGTTGGACATCAGATGGCATACAGAGAGGTAATTTATCATAACAGTTTATATGGGCCAAAATATGATTATGTTTGCACAATATTATTATTATATATATATATTATTATTATTATATTATGATTGCACAATATTTATGATTAGACTAATCAAAAATAAATTATAATGCCTTTATTTTGTTAAATTCTATTTTAGAACTACTTTCTGCTACTTCCTGTATTTTTTTTTTCCCTTAAAGGTGCTGTACTTAATTTTTACTATCTTAAAAACAAAACAAAAAACAAGTTCATTTTAAACTGTTTGCAGTGGTCCAAAGTAATTTCTCATGTACCCTATACAACACAGCATCCTAACTATTCACTACGATGTGTTTATAACCATTTTTCACAACTCTCAGAGACCAGAGCAGAGTTTTGCCATCACTGTAATGCTAGCAACTAGCATTTAACAGTGCACTTTCTGATTTTCGCTTTCTAATTAGAAAAAGATAGTACAGATATATTGTATGAGCAGATCTTGAAATCAACATATGTCAGCCGTGTATTGTCTGCATCTAATTATGTAGCACTTTATCGTCCAATAATCAGTGTGCTGTTACTATGCTAGTTGTTGTTAGCATTACTGTGATGGCAAAACTCAACTCTGAAAGTTGTGAAAAGCGCTTATAAACTCAACACAGTGAATAATTAGCATACTCGGAATGCAGGTAAGTGAGGAATAACTTTGGACATCTGCAAACCATTTAAAATGAACTAGTTTTGTTTTTCACGTTTTTTATGACGGTAAAAATCAGGTGCAGTGCCTTTAAATGATGGAAGATGTTTTATAGACCATGCTGCTTATGCCTCCACGGCTAGTTACAGTAAGGTTGGTCTGTAGAATAGTGTTTTACTGCCTGAGTGCTGCAGTGGTTGCCATGGTAACGCTGACCCTGTGCATGGAGCTTCCATGGCCTCCCACTCTCTCTGCACCTCTGCCTGATTAAACCTCTGCAGCTCATCTCATTCAAGGACTCTCTCTGCACCGGCTCTATTGTCTAGACTACAGTACAGTGCTCTAACACTGCTGCCAAACTGAACCACACAGTTAGCCCTAAACCTGACCCATACACCACCAACCTCCTCTCAACCCCGCTCCACCCAACCCTGCTGCACCCAACCCCACTCCACCCAACCTCACTCTACCCAACCCTCATGCTCCCAACCCCCATGCCCCCAACCCCGATGCTTCCAACCCTGCTCCACCCAACCATGCTCCAGCCTGAAGCACATACCCAAAGGTGTAGCTGCAGGGGCTTTGCCTAGCCTAGTTGTCTAACTGTAGCAGACAGCCCAACAAATAGCAACAAGGGTTTCACAGGGAGCCACAACTACAGCAATAATGCATTTGATTGATTTTATATACATATATATACATACATATATACATATATATATATATATATATATATATATATATATATATATATATATATATATATATATATATATATATATATATATATATATATACATATATATATGTATATGTATATATATATATATAAACACTTCATAGCACTTGCTGTCAATGAGCTAAACACATCTCCATCTGCTTCATGAGCCCCCCTGGTTCTCCTGCTTTGGGACTGTAGTGTCAGTCAGTTGTGTGGTACTAGTGATTGTGCCAGTAGTCACAACACTTGACTAATACACAGATGTTTCTTCAGTCTATGTTGTTCTTAACACTATGTCCGCTCCTTTCTTCTTTGTAGGCCAAGCTCATCGTTCCAAACAGCACGGCAGGTTTGATAATTGGCAAGGGCGGAGCTACAGTCAAAGCGGTTATGGAGCAGTCCGGGGCCTGGGTGCAGCTTTCCCAGAAGCCAGAAGGTATCAACCTGCAGGAGCGTGTCGTGACCATCAGCGGGGAGCCCGAGCAGAACCGGAAAGCTGTGGAGATTATTGTGCAGAAGATCCAGGAGGACCCTCAGAGCTCATCTTGTCTCAACATTTCCTACTCTAACATCACTGGGCCAGTGGCCAACTCCAATCCCACGGGCTCTCCCTACGCTAACTCCACTGAGGTAATGCCCGCTGCAGCCGCCGCTGCTGCTGCCACTGCCTCCTCTCTGCTGGGACAGGCTGGGCTCGCAGGCGTGGGTGCCTTCCCCACCACCATGTCCAGTCTGTCAGGAAACGACCTGCTGGCTATCACGTCCGCTTTGAACACTTTAGCCAGCTATGGCTACAACACCAACTCTCTGGGCCTAGGGCTCAACCCAGCCGCTGCCTCAGGCGTCCTTGCCGCTGTGGCTGCTAATGCTAACCCTGCAGCCGCAGCTGCAGCTAACCTGCTTGCATCCTATGCTAGCGATGCTTCTACCAGCGCAGCCCACCCTGCAGCCAGCCTGGGGGGCTTCTCTTTGGGCTCCCTTGCAGCCGCTACAGGGGCCACAAATGGATACTTGAGTGCTGCCTCACCTCTGGTGGCATCGTCTCTGCTGGCCACTGAGAAGCTAGCTGAAGGTGCTAAGGAGGTGGTGGAGATTGCTGTCCCAGAAAACTTGGTAGGAGCTATTCTGGGTAAAGGGGGGAAGACCTTAGTGGAGTACCAGGAGCTGACTGGAGCCAGGATCCAGATCTCCAAAAAGGGCGAGTTCATCCCCGGGACCCGCAACAGGAAGGTGACCATCACAGGGTCCCAGGCCGCCACGCAGGCTGCACAGTACCTGATCAGCCAAAGGATCACGTACGAGCAGGGCGTCCGTGCCACCAACCCGCAGAAAGTGGGCTAAAGCTAATCCCAAAAGGAGCGGGGGCTTGGAGGAGGAGTTTATTAAGAATGTTGGAAGGAATGCTCTATGCCCTTTTCTTCAGCAAATTTTCAGTATTCTTTAAAAAAAAAAAAAGCATATTTGCTGAACCCGAGGAGGCAGAGGAGGGAGATATCTATATAAAAAAAAAACAAGAAAAAAGTGTAAAATGTACATAATGTTTTATTACTCATGTGTTGGGGTTTCATTGTGGGGATGTTTTGTTCTGCTGGTTCTGTCTGGTGTCTTGTGTACTGTGTAACAAGGCTGACAGACCGCGGCCTGCTGTTGGGGCTTTCATTTGCTCTGTTGACCCCCCATCCCTCCTGCGCCCCATGGCCCAGCTAGTGGAGCCTTTTCAGGGTACATCAGGCAGGACTGACCTGGGAGTGACTGAAGACACTGCTGAGGCTCTGCTGTATCTTCACTCACTCCTGTAGTGCTGAGACTCTACTATAAGATTAGAATGATAGGTCACATGCTGATGACCTCATGTAGTGTTGACCAATGAGTGAGAGCGATACTACCTGGCACGTACAGAAGCACTGCTGCCAATGTTCTTGAATTCTTTTTTATTTGTATTTCAACAGAAAGTATCATTTTATTTATTGAGGAATTGACCCATGGAAGCTCAGCTGTTCTTTGTAAATCTGTGACTTCAGGTTGACATGAATGTAATTGAGACTATTGTTTATGTGGAATCTTTTTTATTTAATGAAGATAATAGTGTAATATATGTCTTATTTAAGTCCAGTCCTAAAGCCAGCTCGGCTGAGAATAACCCAGTGACAACAGGGAATACTCCACTGACCTGACAACAGGAGGCCATATCTGTGCTAAAGCAGACCCAGACCAGACCCAGACCAGACCCAGAGCCAGACCTGAGCAGAGTCCTGCTGGTCTAGTATGGTCTTTTTACAGCAGCGCCTCCTACTGGTTCTGAGGCTTCGGTTGTCTCAGGACATTTTGTCAAATTAAATGAAATTGTCTAAATACAATTATTCAAGGGTTTAGCTGTCCAGTAAAAGATACTTGCCTCAGGCGTAACAAACCCATTGTACATACAGCTACTGAAGAAAGTGATGACTGAGCAGAACCAGCAGAAGGCTGAGCTGAAACAGGCGTCTGCTCAGACCCAGTCAAGCACTTACGTCATTACTACTGAAGAGTCAGGAGCCACTGTACCTCTGCCCACCCTGTGGCCCTAAGGGAGCCAGGGGCCATCAGGGGCCACATCCAACAGTGTAGGGGCCCCTATGTCTGTCTTTTGTTTCTTTTACAATCGGAACACACTTGTTGTCTTAATGCACTGTGAAGCCTGTGAGGCAGGAGTCCGCAGCGTGGTGACTGTTGGCTTGTATGGCAGGGATTTGTGTAATATGTGTGTGTGTTTCAGTGACTAGGCCCAGAAAGAGGTCACCTGTCCGCCTGCTCTTGTAAAGATTGTACATGGGATGTGGGTTGGTTTACAGTGCAAGGCAGATACTAAACCTACATTTCAAACACATATCAGATGTTTTTTTTTTTTCTTTTTTTTTTTTTTTTTTTTTTTTTTTTTTAACAAATAATCCAATTGTCAGTGTACATATCCAAAAGGAAATTCCTGACAGAAATGCTACAGATTAACCTATAGAACTATAGACAGGAGTGAGAAGTGCATATCACATGTCCTATTCTTATTGGCCAAACGTGCATATGGAAACGCCTGAGTGCTGTAGCACCACACAGGTGTTTGTCCACAGCTTGGGAAGGAGGCTTCTTTACACCATCTAACATCCACCTTCTCCTCAGTCACCTCCTCCCAGCACTCCCATCCTAACACCTCCTCCATTACTCCATGGGTGACTCTGTCAGGGCAGCAGCTGAAGGGCAGTGTCTCCACTGCTGGGCACACATACATCATATCTGTCGGGAGCCAGAACATTGAGACAGAGCCGATGTGAGGAGCTGCTGCAGAGCTGTAGGACTTTAGCTGGTCCTCAGGTCCCACTGTAAGCCCCTGTGCTCCAGAGGAGGCCCAGAACAATGGTGGAGCTTAGATCTGAAAGCAGGTCAGTTCAAAACATGGGAGCATTAAGTGACAGTAATTATCAGTGAAGAATGTATAGTTGAATGTGTAAGCGGAGCCAGTGCTGTGGAGCTCGGTGCATAGGACCAGTGTCATGTGACGAGTACAAAGCAATACCTTTGCTGTCCGTATCTGCGCCAGCCGTGTGAGCTGCGGTTTACAAGTCCACTCTCATCTGTAAAAATGCTGCTATTTGATAAAATCTGTTGTACTAACATTTCTGAGTAAAACATATCGACTTGTCATTTAGCTGCAGAGGCTGGTCTAAACTGCTAGTTTTATAAGTCAATTTGTGCCAAAAGAACATATTGGTTTCATGCGCGTTAGATAAGAAAAGACTTACTTTTATAAAAAATGAAAATGTGAAAAGTGCCAAATGAGCATGTCTAGTACTAGAGCGTTGTACCCTGAGCACTCACACGATTCCCGAAGCATAGCGGACAAATGGCATTAGCATAAGTCCAGGGTTAGCCACTACTCTGGAACCTGCATTGTCAACATGTAACTGCGCCACTCTCTGGGGCTAGGAGAATTAGCATAGATATAGGTTAGCATACTAATGCTACATAAAATGTGACTAGATAGAATTATTACAGCCTTTTATAGTAACAATAAAATGTATTTTGTGACATAGATGTTATCTTTTTTGCACGTTAATATTGCATGAAATTCAAGTGAAGCGTGAAAAGAAACAAGTTAACAAAAGTGTGTGTCCTTCATTTAGCATGTGTAGAGGCTCCAGCATTTGGATAGTTTTACATGCCTACAAATGCTTTTCATCTCATGTTTATTGTGTCCATAAAAGATATGAACAAAACTGTGGAACAAACAAAAGATATTTTGCTACGTATTAGTGAGTTTTTGTAAAGGCCCTGTTGCTAACACCAGTCCCCGCACTGAGTCTGTGATGGAACAGGCGCGTGCAGACCACTAGAGGCAGCGGCGTGCATACAGGCGGCTGGGGGATGCCACTTGTTTTGCCTTTGTTCGGTGTTGTAGTGTGACATGATTACAGCCGGTGGACAGGAGGGTCACTACAGCCCTAACCCTAACCCTAGGCAAATGTGTCTACTCCAGAATGCTAGTATTCCAGTCAAGCTGCACTCTATCAGAACAAATAATTGTGTTTACATGTTACATAACAGCAAGTATACCTCCACTTACATTCAGGACAAGGTTTCCTCCATCCATGGACATGTGTGGGAAGTGGGGTTGTTCAGAGCTGTAGGGGGTGGGACTAGTTCTATTGAGATGCACAGGTTCTGAGCCCTATAGTTAAAAGCAGCCCCAGCAGACGCTGCCCCCAGTCGCCTCTGTCGCCCCCACTCATCCCCCTGCAGTACTTCCTGTGGGTGTGGCCTGTCCATACCCAGTGTTGTGGGCCTTCATCGTAGCACCAGCAGCTGTAGACTGCATCGTCATACCACTGTTCTGCTTCTTTTTCCTGTTCACTGTATTCTCCTGGTTTAATTTGTACTGTATGCTTTGTCTGAACATAGAGCAGTTTAACAAAATGCCATTTGTGTGTGTAGCCTGTTTACCTCCTAGTCCCCGCACACCCACTCTCTCTGTCCATGCCCTCTCCTTTTGCACTTTCACTGCCCTGTCCCACCCCCCTCATGAGTGTCCTCTCTCCAAACCTGTGCCAAACCCCACGAGAGGCTCCGCTCTCAGCGACTACAAGGACCGCCCTAGCCTTGTTCTGTCTATGGGACACCCATCCCTCCTGGAAGCATCCATGAAGCCAGCATGCTCATAACATGATGTTGCTCATGTACTTTAAACAGCACCTTGCCCCCACCACCACCTCCTCCTCCTCCTCCTCTTCCTCCTCACCCAGCAGGATTAACCCAGGCAGGCTGGCTCTGGACTGCCCCTCAGCTCCGCTCATGCCAGCCGCTTCTCTAACCCTCATCTGGTGTGGGCTCATTATTGTGCCATAGTGTGCCGGGGTCCTCACTGCTCACCCCCACACCGCCTCTCTACTGTCTCCTTCTGCTTTAGCTCCATTTGACTTTCTGTGGTGGGAAAGATTTTTAAAAAGTCCATTTCAAACTCTATGTATTTGTTTTTCTTTTTTGTTTAACATCAACACACAGCAAGGCTATGTGAAGCGGAGCTGCCATCCGTCTTCTTGAACTTTGAACTTTCACCCTTTCATAAACTTTATTGACCTTCCTCCTCCGTCCCCTGTGTGTCCATCCAACTGCTTGGAACAGTAACTCTCCATTCCATCCCCAAACCTCTGAGACTGTGCAATGCTAGCCATGATTGGATACTTTATGTTTGTTGCTTAACATTGGGAATAACTATAGCAAAAGAGTCACGAAAGAACAAAAAACTAAGAAGAGAAAAAAAATATACAGTTGAAAAAACAAAAACAAAAGGTCAACTGTGTCGGCAGTTTCATCTCGCTCTGGTTGTAAATACTCTGTCGGTTTTGCTGTACAGACAGATGTGCGGAGCGGTGGTGCCGGCAGCATACGCCTGACGCAGTGGACGCTTGTGTCCTATTCGCCTGTAGTCTCCAAACCTCATCCATGCGCTAGAGCTGTAGATGTCCATGAGTCTGGAGTGAGTGGATGTCCGCCATAGTGGATCCTAGACGTCATTTTAGACACATATCATTGTGAGTGACCGCAAAGTCCAGCCCTCGTTTACATCTGCAGTCCTGCATTTAAAACCTGCACCTGCATCGAACAGCATACCTCCATGTCGCCCCTCCACAGATCTGACCAGTATTGGATTAGCCAGTGCCATTCCATCGCTGTGAGCTCCACTCTTAGGCTTATGCTGCCTGCCCCATCGCCCCGGCAACACCACGTCCGCTATTTATTCTTATGCTATCAATAAATACCGCAAAAGAAAAAGGGATCGACTGGAAAAGTGAATGGATATTATCATTGTTTTGTTTCATTTGTAGTATTATAGTGGTTGCTTTTAACAGCATCATAAAGTATTGACTATTTAATGTAACTGTAGCATTGTGTTTGTAAAGAGAAAAATACCTAGTGAGTTGTGTTTCTTGACTTGTGGATTACCAGTGAAGTGGGCAATCTAGTGCTAATATATCTATATCTGAGTTTTTTAAGGATTCGTTTGCAAAAGCAACAGCAGTCATTATAAATGTTCATTTTAGCATCACCTGTCTTCTGTTGTCTTATTCTTCACATTTCACCACACTCCGCATCTTCACAGTAACACGTGTGGGGAGGTTCCACGCTGCATGTCCTGCGACCGAATGACTGTCTATGCAAACCTATTCATTCTGTGTGTGTGTGTGTGCATGCATGTGTGCGTGCGTGTGCGTGTGAGTGAAGGGGGGTACTTATTCCACCCAGTCCTTACAGAGACCAAAAGCATTTACCATAAAGATGGAGAGGAGTCCAGATAAGTATGGTGTATGGTAAGCTTGAGCCAAATAGTCATTATGTGTTGGGTATGGATGTGTGGGTGTGTGTATGTGAGCGCATGTGGGGGCTGGGTGGGCGTTCTGTCTAGTCTTCACCACAAGCTAAAACCTGTCGGGCTTCCATACATTTGGATGGAACTTCCTGACGTTATAGCTGCAAACCCTCATCTTGTGATCTGACTACTCGACTGTCCATAACCCTTCCAGTCACCTGACCAACCAAACCAACCAATCACTGCCTCCCCCTGTGCCCATGTGACCTCGTCCATCTTTAACATACTAGTGCCTCATGCTCTCAGCTGGTTCTTTTGGTGTGGCCCGGACACACACACCACTGACACTAGGCATGGGACAAAATTGAAATTATGTGTCACCGTTATCATGGCTAAAAAGTTTAAATTAATGATAATATCACACTATATAGACTGTATATTTAAATATACATGGCTGACATGCTAGCTGCTATGTTCTAAATAGGAAGTGAGCATGAGCATGATTTGGCTCCATTGACTCTGGCTCCACTTCACTTTCTATTGAAAAATGGGGCCCTTGCCAAATTGCTCCTGATTGGCTCTTTGGTTGCGCTGATACTCATGGTCGAATTTTCATATATAGAACGTGGCTCCAAATTCCTCCCTTGAACTGATAGCCTCGATGAGCTTCATTTGGTTGGAGCTGAGAGCGATGGGTGATGTCACACTCACTTCTTTATACAATTCAATTCAAATATCACAGCATCAAAACATGCATCCTTAGTGTGAGAAGGCTTGCATCTCCATAAACCTGACTCTTATTTGGCCTGGTAGAGGGCCTCCTTTTGCTTGTCTCTATCATAGTGTTGTTCCTTTGGCTATCATATTCCACAGTAAACGAGGGATCCACCCATACCTCACCTCTTGTAGTCACACCTCCTCCCTATGAACAGTGCCAGGAGCTTGGACTGGCTGATGTGGCGGTAGAGTGTTTGTCAGCTGAACTATTCAGTCACTGTTTATATTAATGAACATTTAGGACCAAATTGGACTTCAGTCTGATTGAAAAAGTAAGGCAACCACTTTTCACTGCGATTTGAACCTGTGATCTCTTGAGCCACACACTCTACTACAGAATTTATGGGTGGAGCCCTAACTATTTAAGCGACCCAACATGCATTTATGTGTTGAAGGGAATGATGTATCTAAGATTGTTCCCAATATTACATATTGTCCCTTTAAAGAACTATTATAGAATTATACTAAAATATATCAGTGATTGAGAAGTTAACCTGATGGTTATTAGTGTTTATTGTCCCATGCCTAACTGACACATCCATCACATCATGGACACACAGAAACCAGCATGGTTCTTTACAACACCACAGTACCAAATGCAACACTCCACGCTGCCTAAACATTTAGAAACATTTTGAAATGAGCCCCTTCCCACAGCTCCTCTTGTGTGTGTGAACAGTCAGAGCATGAGGTCCAACACCTCTGGAGAGTGCATCCAAGCCTCATACTTCTGTGTGTGCTGCATCTGTCCACAAGGTCAACATCCACATTCACCCGTCTCCATGCCAACCACAGGCCAACCAGCTAATACCACAGCAACCAATCATGCTCGGCTGCCAAGGCCACGGCTGCCGAGTAGGAGGAGGTAGGACTCTTGAGTTAGCTGCTCTTAGTGCTACCCAAAGGGCCAGCATCGCTACACTCCCCTCCTCCATCTGATCATCCATGCAACTGACTACAACTTTCTCCAGTGAAACAAAGCTAGGCTCCGATGTTTACAACTCAAATGAGACCAACAACGCTGTTATATGAATGTCCAGGACTACTAAAACTGAGTACTTTATACTTAAAAAATGAACTTTTCGCTAACTTTTGCTGTGACCTGAGGTAATGTACATTTTGAAGCGTTGCATGTGAGTATTTTGATTTGCACTGGTACATATGCAGAGACAGGACAGTCATTCCATGTGAGGAGCGCTTATGGACCAGTGAATGCTCCTGTGTCACCATACAAAGCTGTAAAGGTTCTGTCTGTTTGTACATGATTGTGGGCTAAATAAACCATTGAACCTGCTTAGGAGACACCTCCATTCCCTCAGCCTGCTACTGGATTGTGTCTTATGTCCTCTCAAGACGAGCTTACCTCCTCTGCATGGACACATCTGAGACTTAGGGCGGGTTCCTCTTTTCGACGTTTAGGTCCACTCCAGTGCACGTTCTGGGAAAGTTTTAGAAATTGACAGCTTTCTATATTGTTTGCGAAATTACACAAGACTCAGGACTAGGCCTGTCACGATAGTTACTATATTGACTCGTTCAACTGATACTTTGCAGCTGATGTCATCAACATTCCCTGGGGGGGAGAAGCTAACTAGAGGCACTGCTCTGTCTAGAGCTGTTATTGAAGTTAGACTTTGTCAGCTTTGTTTTATCACAGTCTGAACAGAAAGAACTGACTTAGCTGAACTACAACAGGTGATTTGATTTGTGCTTGTAATTGCCTGATTTGGCACCTTTTTTATTTAACTTGTTAAACTCTTTTAAACATGTTTATTACATGTTCTGCCTGCTATATCAAAGTTCAACAATTTCACAGAGTTTATTCTTAGAAATAGAAACAAAAACTCAGTCAAATTGCATTTGACCAGAATCATCAAAGTTAGTGGTTTTAATTACGCAGTCAAACTTAAATCATCTCTGCCAATGTTTTCTAACTTATAGTTTAAATACATAATCTTCTCAGTAGTATTTATCAGTAAAACAGTTTATATTCCAAGAGTATTTTTGATTGAATGAATCTGAAAAATTTTGTTTGAAAGTACGGTCACTATAGTTGTCAGGGCTCAAAATTGGGCAAAAAATGATGAAAAACAACGCTAAGGCTCCAAATTGGGCAATGACAGAGCTGTTACTCATGTAAAATTACAGTCACAAGCTAGCTAGCATTAGTTAACACTAGTCCATTTCAGGTAATTACTCTGTTGCCACTGTTTGGAAATCAAACTCTTAAATGTTGTGTTGATCACAGGCTCCTGAAACAGCGATGTTTAAATCCATTTTGTATTTTTTCTTGAGTTTTCAGACAGTCTAAAAACTTATCAGGCTATGTTTGCTAATGAGTGCTTCTTTGTCACCATAGTAACTGCTGAAGATTCTTCCATACACACACCCAACCCTGTATGATGTCACTGCAAAGTATCAATATATAAGTATATAAGACTGATTATAGATACATTTACATATACATTTAGAATGGGGTTTACACTAGATTCTCCTGCTGAGTTATTGTGTCAATGATATAGAGTAGTTTCAATATTATAGTTTATTTTGATATTTTTACTGAAATATTTTGGACTTCAAAATTAGTTATCGGGACAGGCCTACTCAAGACATTCAAATTGTGCACTAAAATAGCTGAAAACTAACTTAAATCTGGTCCAAGCCATCTCAAAAGGTGGACCAAAACATGTCCGGCTACATCTTTATAAATCAAAAAACTGTCAAATGCATAACCTGCTGTATCAAGGTTTCCCCAGTTCTCTCTTCATAGAGTAGGACAGAGCTGCTCTTGTGGGCAAACAGAGCCTGATGTGCACAGTCACAACTCCACAGAGACAGATATTCAGATAGTATCCCACAGGTTTTACAGTCAGAGGTAGAATAACATGAGCAGTAGGTCTGGTGCAGAAGTGATCTCTGAAAATTCCCTTCATTTTCTCACATCCTTCTTACAACAGCATTTGTTTGGAGAGGGGATGGCCTCAGCATGTCCATCTGCCACCCTGCTCCTGACCCATCCACCATGAGTCCACCCAACTGCCAACTAGCTCCGCCTCGGCACCCTCATGCCATCGGCTGATTGGCTCCGGGCTTTTGGGCTGTCATTACAAAGGCCTCTGGGAAACGGAGTTCACCACATGGTCTGACCAACCTCTTCACTCTCCTGTCTCACCTCCGCCCATCCTCCACCAAAGAAGCATCTCCGAGGGACGGCACATGCGCTCAACTGTCGCTATGCTCCACCAGCTCAACACACTTTACCAATGAGGCTCATATATGTCTGTTCTATTGTGTCATTATTTTAAACAGTTTTACATACATGTGTGTTTGCAAAACAAGACAATCAGGACAGAGGCTTAATGACAAAAAATGCTGCATGATACATATAAAAAATGAAATTTACATGATGTTTACATGTGAGGGTTCAAGCTTTCGTGCAGGGCTGGCTTTGGCCTTCAGGACTGAGCAGGTCTACACTCCCCTGCTCAGGAGGACTCAGGAGCAGCAGGTACTGATGTGGAGCTCGGTGTCATGTAAAAGCCTGCCTTAAACATGTGCTTTTGGAGCACTTTGAGTAACTCCAGAAGGATGAACATTTCTGTTCTATTTTCTACTGTTTCTAATGTAATAATCTTGTATGCCACTCATATGTAGTGTATATATTTGTCGCTCTGTTTGGCAGAGCCCTGTGACCTGTGCAGCTCAAATCAGTCAACTGCTGTGAATGTAAAAAAAATAATAATAATTTTCTTCTTGTTTTATGTCAAACATGGCAGCTTGAATGAACAAATGTTTTGAATAAATCTTTATTTTCTTCAAAAACATGTCCCATGATCTCTCTCACCCTGCAGTTCCTCCATGTGGAGAACTTTGGCCTGGGGCTGATGCATGGTGACGCCTGGTTCTGAGGTCTGGTCCTGAGGCCAGGTGCTCATGGTGAGGCTAGGTGCTCATTGTGAGGCCAGGTGCTCATGGTGAGGCCTGGGCTCATGGTGAGACCTGGGGCTCATGGTGAGACTGGGGCTCATGGTGAGACCCAGTGCTGAAGCTCAGTGCTCCTGGTGAGGCCTAGTGCTCATATTGAGGTCAGGTGCTGAGGCCCGTGCTCATGGTGAGGCCTGGTACTCATGGTAATGCCTGGTGTTCAGGGTGAGGTGGGGGCTCATGATGTGGCCTTTTGCTCATGGTAAGAACTAGTGCTCACAGTGAGTTCTGGTGCTCATGGTGAGGCCCAGTGCTGAGGCCTGATGCGCATGCTGAGGCCCATTGCTCATGAGGCCCAGTGCTCGTGGTGAGGCCTGGTACTCATGGAACGCCTGGTGTTCACGGTGAAGTCTGGGGCTCATGGTGAGGCCTAGTGCTCATGGTGAGGCTTGGGGTTCATTGTAAGGTCTGGTGTGCATGCTGAGGTCTAGTGCTCATGCTGAGGCCCGGTGCTCATAGTAAAGCTTGGTATGCATGGTGAAGCCTGGTACTCATGGTGAGACCTGGTGCTCCTTATGTGCTCACAGTGAGGCCTGGGGCTCATAGTAAGGCCCTGTGCTCAGGGTGAGGCCCGGTGCTCATGGTGAAGCCTGATGCACATGGTGAGGCTGATGGTAAGACTTGGTGCTCCTGGTGAGACCTGGTGCTTATGATGAGGCCTGGGGCTCATGGTAAGGTCCAGTGTTGAGGCCCAGTTCTCATGGTGAGGCCTGGTGCACATGCTGAGGCCCAGTGCTCATGATGAGGCCGGTGATATTGCTCTGAATGATGAGGCCTGATGCTCATGATGGGGAGGCCTGCTGCTCAGGGTGATGCCTGGTACTCAGGTTGAGGCCCGGTGCTCAGGGTGAGGCCTGCTGCTCAGGGTGATGGCTGGTACTCAGGGTGAGGCCTACTGCTCAGGGTGAGGCTCATTCTAAGGCTCATGGTGAGGCTCATACTGAGGCTCATGGTGAGGCTCATGATGAGGCTCATGGTGAGGCTCATACTGAAGCTCATGGTGAGGCTCATGATGACGCTCATGGTGAGGCTCATACTGAGGCTCATGGTGAGGCTCATGCTGAGGCTCATGGTGAGGCTCATACTGAGGCTCATGGTGAGGCTCATGCTGAGGCTCATGGTGAGTCTCATACTGAGGCTCATGCTGAGGCTCATACCGAGGCTCATGTGATACTGGCTCATATGAGGCTCATGGTGAGGGTGAGTGAGGCTCATGCTGAGGCTCATGGTGAGGCTCATACTGAGGCTCATGGTGAGGCTCATGGTACTGAGGCTCATCAGGCTGGTGAGGCTCATACTGAGGCTCATACTAAGGCTCATGGTGAGGCTCATGCTGAGGCTCATACTGAGGCTCATGGTGAGGCTCATGCTGAGGCTCATGGTGAGGCTCATGCTGAGGCTCATGGTGAGGCTCATGCTGAGGCTCATGGTGAGGCTCATGGTGAGGCTCATACTGAGGCTCATGGTGAGGCTCATACTGAGGCTCATACTAAGGCTCATGGTGAGGCTCATACTGAGGCTCATACTGAGGTTCATGGTGAGGCTCATGGTGAGGCTCATGCTGAGGCTCATGGTGAGGCTCATGGTGAGGCTCATGCTGAGGCTCATGCTGAGGCTCATTGTGAGGCTCATGGTGAGACCTGGTGCTCATTGTGAGGCTCATGCTGGAGCCCAGTGCTCATTGTGAGGTCCGGTGTTCATGGTGAAGCCTGGTGCTCATAGTGAGGTCCGGTGCTCGTGGTTAAGGCCTACAGTTGGACAGGCAGAGCTCACACAGAACATACTGAAACTATAGCAGTGCAGGGGACAGGTATTGTTCAAGACATCAAGAAATCCACACGCACAACTGTGTGTGCTTATATATTTGTTCAAAGCCTCACTGCAAAACTTTTTAGTTAATAGACAAAAATAAAAGTACTGCACTGGAAAAAAAACATGTGTCCTTATTGTGAGTGAGCTTACATCTAAACAAACCTGACTCTTCCACAGTATGGCTTAAAACGTAACATAAACGTAACACTTAACAGAGTGTTACTTTTAATACAATACAAATACAGTTGGCTGTGTGCAACAGTGCCTGGCTAGCTCAGTTAGCTCACTGTTATCAACACTACTTCAGCTCCTATCTCTAGGGTTTTTTTCTTCCAAGTCACACTAAAATTAAAGATTGGGCATTGGACAGGGAGCTGCAAGTGGATGACACTGACCACAAGTTAAAGACTTTACAAATGAGGTGGAGACTTCACTAGAGGACAATTCTGTGTCTATAAAGGTGGGTATTTCTGTCTTGGCGCTCTAACTAATGCTAATTTTGGAGGCTAATAGATATTAATATAAGATCACACTGAAATAAGCTTCACATAAAAATAATCAGGTATACTTTACTTAAAAATTTAATTAGAAATTTATTTCATTTTATGCATGAATTTTTAGTTTGTGTTGATTTTAGCGCGACTTGGCATAAAACCCCAGAGATTTATCTGGAGCAGATGGAGGCTGTAGCTTTTAACCATCATTAAAGATGCTCTACACTTTATACTATCATTTAAACACACTTCACTATTAACTCATTTGTTCATTGAAGAAAGTGCAAAATATGACTTACATATTTTTAATATTAATGTTATATGAAATAAACAGAACTGATCCCTGAACCATGTGTTTATTCTTTTTTTTTCTCAGAAATGGTTATAAAAGAGAAATTTTATATATATATAATATGAATATATATATATATATATATATATATATATATATATATATATATATATAATATATATATATATATATATATATATATGTGTATATATATATATATATATATATATATATATATATATATGTGTGTGTGTGTGTGTGTGTATGTGTGTATAAATATATATATATATGTATGTATGTATGTATATATATATATATATGATATCCTGACCTGTTCTTTATACATCTCTACAGCACCAGCTCAGCTCTCTTACACTGGTGCCTCACTCTCCCTTCAGCCCTTTGGAGCCTAACAATAGTACAGTGAAAGCCCACAGGACTGTGTGAGAAATAGCTCGGCGCACAGCTCCTGGAACAGCAGAGAACCTGGTGCAGGCCGTCCCCATGAGGACCCAGTCTCAGATGGATGTTCTGTGGTGAAAGTGGGGCAGAGTGAAAAATGTGCTGTGGATCCTGTGCAGTCGGTACTTTGGCTCTTCTCATCTAACAAACAACTTCACAGAAAAGACACTATGGTTTGACTCCGGCTTCTGACTCTTGAGTCATCACAGGCCTTGCCTTGCATCCCAGTAAAAGCTTAAAAGGTGCATCATACATCTCCTTTAAAGTGCTGCAAGAGCTAGGTTAACTGGCTCTATGTAGACCAAAGAGAAGCTCCTAAGACCATCTCAGCTGATTCTGCCGCCACCAGAGAGGACTATCTCAGCCTATGCACCCTCAGGGCAGGCTGTGTGCAGTCCTTATGGGACACCTGCTGGAGACCTGCTCCCATACTGAGTAACAAATACAACTGCTGATAAGCAGCACATCCTCACATTTCTTTACACGGCCCACACCAACATCCTCACATCTTCAGACATGGCCCACATGTCCAAGTGGGTAAGTAAGACCTCAGCACAGAAGGCTGAAGACCTCCAAATGAATGTGAAGCAATGTGGCACATCAGCTCATCTGAAATGTTTTGACAGTTGTTCAACAGCTTGCACAGTCACACAGGCTTCTCCATAGGCTTTCTAATGCCACGCCTCTTCCTATGAGACAAGAGAGATATCTCCTCCAGATTTGGACCAGAGCATCACTGAAGTATACACACTGAGGTCCTGCAGGTTTGAGTGGGTCTGATAGAATCAGTTTTTCTTTTAACCATTTTTGAGTGTCATTGGTTCTGTCTTTGTGATATCCAATCAGAAAGATTCACCTGTTATGTATAGACAGTAAACCAAAATGAAGTCACATGTGCAAAATGCTTCCCTGCTGTTGGAGGTCAGGTGTAGTCAGGTGGAGAAAGTCAGAAAACAGCTGACCTGTGCAGTATTTCTCAGAATCTGAAGGGCCAGAGAATATGGGCTGGGTTTGACCTCATGGCCTGATACTGAAACATCATGTTCTGACACACACAGCAGTAAGCCGCTGCTGCGGAGGATGCTGCAAAGTATCATCTATTTTCAAAAAACTGAAGGAAACTGAGCGGCCTTAACAAAAGGGAAATGGCATTGAGGTTTCCATGGCAACTGCTGCAAGCTGCGAAGAGCGCTGCTTTGAAAACATATGTCAGACAGACTGTGTTCACTGCAAGCCTAGCAACACACCCAGTTTGTGGGCAGCCTATCAGCATGTGCCAGGGCTGTCCAGTGTGTCCACAGAGCCCTGCTGTCTCTGAGTGTCCCTCTTGTCCAAAGGGACACGTCCCACAGGCAGGAGGATGAGGACAGAGCAGTGTGTAGCAGAGCCTGCATTAGTATGCACCCGGGCTGCTGCTGCGGCGCTACGCACTCCGCAATGTCACGCTCCCATCACACAACACAGGCTGTGAGCTCAGCTCAGGGCCCATTTCACATCTGAAGGTTGTCCTTTCTACAGAAGCATCTGACTCCCCAAACAGAACTACACCTTATGCTTGATAAATGAACTCCATAGTCTACAGGCTTGCGAAAGAGCCCTCCTCTATGACTGTCCTCTGCAGTGGTTTGGGGGAGGGATGTTCACTCTTCTCTCTCTCTCTCTCCATCACAGTGGTCTTGGGCAGGTTTGTGTTGCCATGGAGATGCTCACATAGGCACAGGTCGACTGATGTGGGCCGCAAAGGAGAAAAAAATAGGACTGTAGAGGAACACAGGACAAGAAGGAAGCTTTCTCATTTATAACTACCCAATTCCCCACAGCACCCACCGCCCCACCCCCTTCCCCTGCTACAGCGCCAAACAACCCCCAACAACCCCCAACAACCCCCAACAACCCCTACCACTCACCACCACCACCGTCTCTTTGAGCCTGGGACTGAGACTGCTCTGTAGTCCCAACACGTCGGATCCAAACTTCAGCTCATTTAGAATTCCTCCACATGGTCATCCAATAAAGCAGCCTCACAACCACTACTGCTACACCAGGACTACATAGGAACTACACCATGACTAAACCAGGACAACAGCAAAACTACAGCAATTCTACAGCAGGACTACAGTGAGACTAAACCAGGACCACAGTAGGACCAAACCAGGACTACAGCAGAACTACAGCGGAACTGCCTCAGGCCTACAGCAGGACTACAGGAAGACTAAACCAGGACTACAGCAGAACTATACCAGGATTACATAAAAACTACACCAGGTCTAATCCAGAACAATAGCAGAACCACACAAGGACTAAAGCAGGACTACAGGAAAACTATACCAGGATTACAGCAGAGCTGCAGTGGAACTGCACCAGGACTACAACTGGACTTCATTAGAACTACACCAGGACAACAGCTGGACACTAGAACTACACCAGGACTACACCAGGACTACACTAGAACTACACCAGGACTTCATGAGAACTATATGACGAAAGCAGAACTACAGTGGAACCACACCGGGACTACACTAGGACAACACTACAAATACACCAGGACTACGTTATAACTACACCAGGACTACAGCAGAACTACACCCAAACCACAACAGGACTAAACCGGATTACAGCAAGACTAAAATAAATTGGATAAACACATTGTGCTCTAAGTCAGGGCACAAAAAAGGGACTTAAAAAATGGCTATTGTTTTTGACCATCGGCTGGCCAAACTTTGAAAAAATCTGTATTGCTCAAAGAAAAACCGAGATCTCCAGCTCTAACTAATGTGCAGATGTTGTAGCCACATAGCAGCTAAATCATTCATGTCAGTGTAAGAAACATACAAAACCCATTAATTTAACTTTTTGTAATTTGATTTCCTACAATCACCATTTCTAAGCAGTCACTTAATGTTAAGCAAATGAACAGTGTTTAGAAAAGAGCATTTGGAATCGTTTCTCTTCAGACTACTCTCTCTCCGTGTCTAATTAATAGGCTATTCATAAACAAACTTACAGTTTTTGAGTCATTATCAGACAAAGGTTAATTCCTTCAAATAAAAAAAATACATTTTTAGCTTATTAGTGCTTGGCTTGATTAGCTGCTAGTCCATTTAGCTGCAGAAATCCACTTGCAGATCCCGAAATAGGCTCAGGCTTCTTCTACCCTTGATAATGTGAACATCCCAGTACGCAACAATAATCCACAATCACTGAAACTCCCATAAAGTTTGTTCATTACAGCAGACACAATTAATTTCAATGGGAGTTCTCCTCCAGGACCACTACCAGTGTGCGGTTTAGAGGGTGCATGCTGGGATTGCATGATGGTAACTGCAGGAGCTCTATTGATACTTCACAGCTAATGCCATCAACATTCCCTGGGGGTGTGATGCTAACTCTAAGCACTGCTCTATCTGGGGGTGGTTAGACTTTAATCTGAGTTTTATTTGAACACAATCTAACTAGAAAGATCTGACTTAGTTGGAACTACAAAAGCTGGGCTGATTTTGTGCTCTCACACATAAATGCACATAAAATTAGTCGCAAGCAAGCTCGCATTAGCCAGCTGTTTTTCAGTTAGTCACTCTCACTTTTTGTTGAAAGTCAAACACCAGAACAGGACCATGAATGCTCAGATTGACTCTAGAATCTGAAAACCACCAATAGGACATGGCCCTAGAGTCTGTGACTGACATAATCTTCACATAAAGCAGGAATAGGAGAACCCTCACATGGCTTCACTGTAGGATACATGTCCACCATGAGACACAGGCTGTCTCATTGAAAACATAGCATCAAGACAAACTATCCAAATGAACTCGCTAATTATTAGCTAAACAACCTTGCCTAAAATTACATTGAACTGTATGTACTAATGAATAAGCCTACAGCAAGTTCAGGTTTAGGGATGGGACAAGATCTTGCTAGATCAAATTGCCTCAGATGGTGCACGCATAAAGAATGATCTCATGAAATAATTCTCAATTGGATTGGACAGAAAAAGGCAAATTGTGGGACCACAACTGACGAGACACAATCCTGTTGTTGGAAATGTTTTGTCTTTTTGTCCCACCCACAATTATTCTAAAACTTGGTCAGCGAAAAGGAAGAAACACTCGGGGCACTGCATTTCTGTTTTGGTTTGCCAGAATGATATCATCCTTTTTTTTCTTTTCTTTTTTTTTTTTTTTTAACATTTTAAGTTAATTTACAAGGAAAATAAAATTATATTTTATGATTCACCAGGTTACTGTTTCAATGTAACCTTAATTGTGTGGCTTTATGTAGCCTAAACTAGACTTGTAGAGTATTTTTTCCAACCCAGTACCCTGCTGGATCATCAAACTATAGAATATTTTTCAACGGACTTAGCATAGCCAAACATTTTACATAAGAGTAATATTAAAAATAATATGACTCAAGTAGAAGTACAAAGTAGTGGTACAAGAAATTATTCAAGTAAGACTTAAAAAAAAAGTATTTGGCGAAAGTACTATTCAAGTAAGAGTAACTTAAAGAACAACTGTCGGGACATCTGATTTATCATTTAAAGTCAGCGTAATTGGATGGTCTAAACAATAATTAATGCACAAAATGGGGGATTTCCAAAGGACAGACACAAAACTGAGACAAACTAAATCTAATTTGAAGGAGGAAGGAATCATTTGTCAAGTGTACTGCTAGAAAAAGTACAATTTCTGCAATTTCTTTAAAAAGTTACACAATTAGCTTAAATGTAGCTGACTACAACCCGCCCCTGACGCTAAGTTTAGTCGGTCGGTGAGGCAAAATGTTTTCCTGTTACCAGACAATAGCTACATTCAAGTTTTCACTGGTTTAACATTAGACTAAGTGAAGCGCTGAGCGGCGGTCTGAGCTTCTCCTGCTGGACTGTGGCGCCACCTGCCGTTCAGACGACACACTTCTCCAGGGCCAGTCCATTGGAAACGAGGGTCCAATGGGAGGCATTTTAACAAGGGCAGAGTGTGAAGGTGCGTGAAGTTTATTTTCTCACAGCTACCTGTAAACTACCAGAGAACTGCAGCCTAGATTTGAACAGAATACAACAGTTGAGACATGAAGATGAATTATAAATGGAAGAAGCGAAATGTTGGCCTGTTGTAGTTTTTCATCATGTGTTTTCAAATACATTCAAGACATTTTTATGTAAGTAAAAATGGGTAAAAATGGTCAAAATGGGCTATATTTGGGACATATAAGCCTGATTTAAATTCTTTGGTTGATTTTGATTACATATTACAAAAACAATAGGTGGAATGGATTTTGGATATCTCATTTAGGTTTTGATTGAACTACATCCAACTGATAATTGGTGTAAAATTCAAGTTTTGCCTAAAAATCAACTAATCATTGTGGATGATCTGTACCTGATTTGCCTTGCCCCAGTACAGATATAAGCCTATTGTATAAAGTCAAAATATTGCCGCTACATGCAGTCTACATCTACTTATAAAGCATTTTATTGTCTTATGGTCAGGAAGTGTGTGTTAGCATGCTGGTTGTTGATAGTATTACCACGACAGCAATTTGCTTCTTCTTTTTCTTCTGGCTTCTTAAAAGTTGTAAAAAGCACTTAGAAACTCATTGTGGTGAATAATTACGATGCTCAAAATCACTGCAATTTGTTTAAAATGAACTAGTTCTGTTTTTCACGTTTTTAAGACAGTAAAGGTCAAGTACAGCACTTTTAAATTCAAGATTATAATGTTTGGTGGTTGTATGTGCTACTTAAAAGACTAATCTTTATGTCTCTATGGGAGAAATATACATTTTGAGAAAACAGCCTTTGTAGTTGCAATTTCCCAAATAAATCTATGGATGTAAGTGGATTTAATGAAATAATAAACCATTTTTAGGTACATATTGCACATTGTTGTTCTTTCCACGTGAAAGCTTATATGCTGAGAGAGCAAACTGACAAAAACTAACAATTGAAATATATGAGTATTGCCTGTAGTGTCTCGACTGAAGACAGCACGTCCACCATGTGTGAGTGAGTTTGTTTGTCCTGGGTCTGTCTGCTCTGAGTACCGTGAGAACATGTCCTCTGCACGCAGCGGCCGGACATACAGCAAACATACAGCTGTGGTCCCCCCTGTGGAGCTGTCTGTGGTTCCACCCCTGTGGAGCTGTCAGTGGTACCACTGTGGTTTTGTCTGTGGTCCCACTGTAGAGTTTTCTGTGAAGCTGTCAATGGACCTTTCTGTGGAGCGGCCTGTGGTCCCACTGTGGAGCTGTCTGTGGTCCCACTGTGGAGCTGTCTGTGGTCCCACTGTGGAGCTGTTTGTGGTCCCACTGTGGAGCTGTTTGTGGTCCCACTGTGGAGCTGTCTGTGGTCCCACTGTGGAGCTCTGTGGTCCCACTGTGGAGCTGTCTGTCTTCCCTCTGTGGCGCTGTCTGTCCTCCCTCGGTGGAGCTATTTATGGTCCTCTCTGTGAAGCTGTCTGTGGCCTCCTTGCCGAGCTGTCTGTGGACCTGTCAGTGGACCTGCTTGCGGTCCTCTTTGTGGAGGTGTCCGTGGTCCCTCTGTGGAGCTGTCTGTGGTCTCCCCGTGGAGCTATCTGTAGTTCCCTCCGTCGTCCCCTCTCTGGAGCATTCTATGGACCTGTCAGTGGACCTTTTTGTGGTCCTCTTTGTGGAGGTGTCTGTGGTCTCTATGTGGTCCCTCTGTGGAGTTCTGTCCATGGTCCCTCTGTGGAGCTGTATGTGGTCCCTCTGTGAACCTGTCTGTTGAGCTGTCTGTGGTCCCCCTCTGTGAAGAAGTCTGTGAAGTTATCTGTGGTCCCCTCAGCAGTCCCTTCTCTAGAGTAGACCTTTTTGTGGTCCTCTTTGGAGCACTTTGTGGATCCCCTGTGAATCTGTCTGTGGTGCCATTGTGAAGCTGTCTGTGTTCCCATTGTGGAGCTGTCTGTGGTCCCACTGTGGAGCTGTCTGTGGTCCCACTGAGGAGCTCTGTCTGTGGCCTCTCTGTGGAGCTGTCTGTGGTCCCCTCTGTGCTCCTGACCCTGTATGCGGTTATCTTTGTGGAGCTCCATCACTGGACCTGTAGTGATCTTATGAACAGACAGATCCAGAATGTGAGATGGTCGTGTGTGAACATGTGCTGTGGAGAAGCAGGTCCCAGGCTGAAAATAAAAGTGCTTGTTGAGATATGATGTTATCATATGCCATAATAATAAACTGTCATGAAGAACTCAGATATCATTAGAAACTGTTTGTTTCTTTAGGCCCCCACCCCACCAGCTCCAGCCGCTACAACCTCTGTCTACTCATTCACCACAAATGAATTCCATCCATTTACCCTCTGGGAAGGATTAAATTGAAAGATGAAAATAACAATAATAATCCAAATCTTTGTAAATGTTGAGTGACCTCCAGACATTCAGGAACGTTTGTCCTTGATCTTTAACAAAATGTATATCTATTTCTGTTCAGCACAAAAGACAGTAAATTTTATTGTATAAATCTAAGGAAAAGAGAGTGAAAAAAGTGAAATAATAAAATGTATAGATTTTCAAGTGAAAGTAGATGTTACATAAAAACAAACTGATACAGTAGGTCCTGTGTAAGAGTATTTGAGTGCACCCCTCAGGACAAAGTATATGCTTCTGGTTCCGCAGCCTGAGCATTGCAGCCAGCATCCACTCTGGAGACACAATACATATGGTCATAATGGTACTTTACCATTTTACAGTGTAGCTGGGGTTTTTCTGTGGTACACCTCTCTCTAGGAAAAAGTGGAGCAGTTGTAAGGGAAAACTTTATTTGGATCAACACGTTAACTTTTCAAATGAAATACAAAATGGTTTCACTGATAGTAGCACTGTTTGGACCCTGTGTGTAGAGCTCAGTCTCAGTAGAACCAGACTTTGTGCTTACAGAGCAGTGAGAGCCAGGCTTACTGCTCACTTCCTGAGGATAGTCATCTGTAGACACTCCTGCTTCAAAGCCACCAGCTCTGTCTTATAGCTATTGTTCTTATCAGTATCAGTGAACACACAGGCATATTTCTTGGTGGACAATGGTGTTTCCATGGTAACAGAGCCTGTGACGATGTCAGCATGGGAAGGTGAGGAAGCGGAGCCT
The DNA here is from genome assembly GCA_019594935.1 of Periophthalmus modestus. Lineage (NCBI taxonomy): Eukaryota > Metazoa > Chordata > Actinopteri > Gobiiformes > Gobiidae > Periophthalmus > Periophthalmus modestus. The sequence goes on from JAIEZT010000016.1 coordinate 11,732,611, forward strand.
CTGTGGCAGGCTGCAGATAGCAGGGCCATAGAGCTCGGCCTACGTCATTGCGTGCCCCTTCATTCACAAAGCAGTACAGAATGGGGTCCGCTACACAGTTGAGACTGGTCAGGGCTAGAGACACATGGTAAGCAGCGAACAGGCTCTCCTCTGAGCTGCAGTCACAGGGCCTCCTCAAGAACATGATGGAGCGCACCAGCAGCAGCGCGTGGTATGGCCCAAAGCACAGCAGCACAATCAGGATCAGGCTCAGAGCCAGACGCTGGATCTTAGCCTTCTCCTCTCGCTCTGTGGACACGTTACAGCGTACCGCTGCCAGGATCCCACGGTATGCTACCAACATGGCCGTCCAAGGGCCCAGGAATCCCAGAAACGTCCTGTACAGGTTCATGCCCGCCACCCAGTCCTGCATGGGGTACTTCTCAAAGCAGAAGGTGTGGTTGAAGCGGTCCTGGAACAGCTCATCGTGGAACAGCGGAGCAGAGTTGGCAACAATCTCAATGATCCACACCACAGCACTGACCAGCATGGCTGCAGAAGACACACATAGGTTAGGTTTTTATTATTCTATTTTTATTTATTTATTAAAGGGGTACAGCACAGGGGCAGGAAGCTAGGTCACAGGGGTTTTTATACTGAAGCAGGCATTACACAGTGTAAACACAACCTGACCTCTAACCAGTGACACCACATATATATAGATATGTGTAAGTCCCAAATTTACTTTGGGTCAGCTTAAGACCAAGGTCAAAGGCACTGACCTGTCTTGACACGGCGCACCTTGGCGAAGCGTAGAGGATAGGCCACAGCCAGAAAGCGGTCCAGGGAGATGCAGCAGAGGAAGGCGATGCTCACGTAGATGTTGGTGTAGAAGATGAAGCCAAACAGCTTGCAACTCTCCTGGCCGTGGATCCAGTCGTCGCGCTGCAGGAAGTAGTCGATCCAGAGCGGGAGGGTGGAGATGTACAGCAGGTCAGCGACAGACAGGTTAATCAGGTACACCCCCAGCTCGTTCCTCTGCCGCACCTGCAACACAACAGCCTAGTGTGGTCACATGTCCACAAGCAGGGCCTATACAGGCCAGACCTAGTCCTGTCTATCAGGGCCATGCAAGCCAGACCTAAGCCTCTTTTCCATTGGCACGGTTCACTTGGGGCCACCTTGGAGCAGGTCTTTTTGGTGCGGGTCCCTCCAGCCAAGTTGCGTTTCCATACCCCGGGCACGCCTCCAGGTCCAGGGGCAGGGCTCTGCTACGCGAGACACTGACATCACCCAAACAAAACTTATGATTTCTTAATAAATAAAATCTAAATTAGCTCATTGTAGAACAGCAGCAAAGTTGGTTACAATCTCACTGAGCCACACCACAGCACCAGCATGGCTACAGAAGATACACATACAGTAGGTTTGGTATTTATTATTGTATTATTATTTATTTATTTAAGAGGTACGGCACAGGGGCCGGTAGCTAGCTAAAATCTAACTTGTATCTGAATTATACTCATACTTATGAGTCCAATTTCAGCAATTTACAAAAAGATGCTTAGTAATTTCAAGTTTGTGGTGCTGTGTGATGTGGATAAATCTAGAGCAGGGATGTCTAACACATTTTCACCAAGGGCCACATCAGCAAAATGGCTGTTCTCCAAGGGCCAGATGTAAATAAATCTAATTACTTTTTTAGCTTGTTAATTAACTGTTTCAGTATTTATTACTTATTCATTTTACAAATGTTGAATATGCATTTGCCTAAATATAAAAATAGGGCTGTGTAACTGCGTATTTCCTGATAAAATGATATTTAAGACCATCATATCTTTTAGTTTACCCTGTCGAGGGCCACATAAAGCGATGTGGAGGGCCACATTTGGCTCGTGGGCCTTGAGTTTGACACATGTGATTTAGAGTAAACACCACCTACTACTTCTGGTTTATATGCAGTTTTAACCTCTCTTTATGTAATGCATGAATGTATTTTGCACTGGAAATATAATACTTGAGATCTTTATATGTGAGTGCATCGCTAAACGGGAAACAGCAGCGAGAGTGCTAGCGTAGTTTTGTGAAGCATGTCAACTCAACATGTAAAAATCATGTCAGCATATGGTGAGAAATTATAGTTTTATGTTTATATCTGCTTTTTGTTGTCTTAATTTCGCCTTAGTCTGTGTTCTCTTTTATCCAATCATCTGTTTATTCGATTTAATCACATATGGAGCTGTACCATACTGCCACGGCCTCCACTTCAAATCCACTCCAAAGTGAACCAACGGAAACAACGCTCTAGTCCAGTCTGACAGGGCCTACACAGGACGATCAAGTCATCTGCCAGTGCCTATGCAGGCCAAACCTAGCCCAGTCTGTTAGGGTTTATGCAGTCGAAACTATTTGTGTTGTTTAATGTTTTATTAATTTTGTGTACCACTGGTACACAAAGCCTTCTAGCACTGAGCTGTTCCAGAGCCTGGTGTGCTATACTACTGATGCACAAACATCCTGTTTGACAGAAGCGTTTATGTGAATGGGATTTTGTGTTTTTTTCCAGGTTTTGCGGGCGTTGGGGATGACGTACCTGCATATATGCGGCCCACAGAGCCATGCAGTTGGTGGGCAGGCCGAGCACGATGACTATGATGTACAGAGTAGGCTGGAAGTACTGGTCTACTTTACTGTCCACATCACAGAAGGAGATGTTGCACATAGCTTTGTGTGGAAGGGGCCCACATGCCCCTGAAAGACCCTCAGGGGCCCCTCATGGAAAGTGGCACAGGTGACACCTCTCCTGCTCCGGAACATGTCATGACTTGGTTTGGACAGTGTCAGTGCTCGGGGTCCTCACTGAGCTCAGAGCGTGTCAAAATGTTCTCATATACCTCAGAGCAGAAAAGATCTACACTGTGCCTCAGAGCAGGTCAAAAGGTCCTCAGTGTGCCTCAGAGCAGGTCAGAAGGTCCTCAATGTGCCTCAGAACAGGTCAGAAGGTCCTCAGTGTGCCTCAGAATAGGTTAGAAGGGTCGTCAGAGCAGGTCAGAGGGTTCTCCTCATTGTGCTTAGAGCAGGTTAGAAAGTCTTCAGAGCAGGTCAGGAAGGTCCTTAAAATAGGTCAAAAGGTCCACACTGTGCCTCAGAGAAGGTTAGAAGGTCCTCAGTGTTCCTCAGAGAAGGTCAGAAGGTCCTCAGAGTAGTTTAGAAGGTCCCCAGAGCAGATGAGAAGGCCCTCATCAGAGCAGGTCAACCATCAGTATCCTGGAAAGAAGAGATAATATGGTTTGACACAAGTCATGAAACAAATGACAAATGAACTACAAATGACAAACTGTTGAAAAAATAACATAGGTCTTATTTGGTTTAACCTCAAAATAAAGGAGGAATGCCATCTTGGTCCTTTTGACCAAGTTCTACCTCAGACCTCTATCCTAATAAAAAGCATGTTCCTCTGTTCCTCCTCTCGCTCCGCATAGTTGACATGAGAAGGCCCGTAGAGTCAGGTTGTGCTCCTACAGAGGGGGCTACTGAAGGTGCTTTGCTGGTGTTGAGCCAGGGCACAGCTGGGCCCAGCCTCAGCAGACTTCCAGGAAGAAAGAATGTGTTTGTGGTGTGAGTCTCAGGCCTAATGAGCTTGGATCTGACTGTTATGTGTGTGTCTGTGTGTTATATCCCCCTGTAAAACCTCATTCACAGACTTACAAGGAAGACATTATGTAAAATGGTGTTCTTTCATTATTAAAGCAGACCTATTCTGCAAAATAAAATTTTCAGCGCTTTTAACCATGCAACAGTTGTCTACTTTTCTCATTTACCCTCTTGACTGTGTTTAGAGTGATTCATGCATGCCTGAGTAATCTTTATTTTCCTGTATTCAAGATGCCATTGCTCTGATCTACCCCTTTCTGACCGCCCCTGATACTCACTCATTGCTCTGTACTAACTTCCTGAAAGATTGATTTTTGTTTTATTTCTTTACTCTTAAACCTTGTGTTGAATACTGTGTGTTACAAACACTGAGGTGAACTTGTTTCTCAGTAAGAATGTGACACATGTTTATTTTAGGATGTCTACACTGGAACCTGCTACTTCGGTTACTGGATACGGCTCTTCATCTTTAGGTTGACAAGAGGCCTTGTAATACATCTTTTCAGTGACTGCAAGCATCTTTTTAGCGACGTATTCTACCTTCCTGTAAACAGCTTGTACGGACAGTATGTAAAATTAGTTTAAGTCCTTATGGGACCAGCCTTCTATAGATAGTACCTTTCTCTTGGTATACTGGATGGCTCCTTTGTAATGTAACACATGCATGTGTCTGCTGTTTGTACCTTCACTCATCCGATACTGGTTTTGGATATTGGCACCAATACTGAAAAAAAATGCTGGATCAGATATTGCCTTTCAAATATCGGTTCAGTTGATACCCTGGTTGGACATATAAACTGATGTAATAAGATGGTTGTACTTGGCCCAGAATGTCTCGTAATCTTTCAACTTTTATTATTAGAAAGTTGTTCTGTAGTCATTTTGAGAGATAAATAAAAGCTACATAACATATTTGGATCAGTATTGTCTTGTTTATTTTGTTTCAAGGAGGTAAATGCTGTTTTAAGTCTCTGGACTGGTATCGGTTCACATTGGATATCAGCAGATACTTAAAGCTATACTATCATAATTGGTACCGGAACTGCCAAACTAGTGCGTCACTGTCCAAGTCGTCTGTACAGTAACTTTTCAGTGAAGGCCTCTCAGGGTGCGTTCAGTGTCCTGCTGGAGGTCAGGCGCACATCTGCGTTCCCAGCGCATGACGGATGGTGCTCTCAGTGATCTTTGCTTCTGCTCATCAGTCTTTGCTCTAGTGTTTGTTTATTGTCTGTTCTCACGTCTCCTCTGCTCCCCTCACCACAATCCTCTCCTCAGCCTTTTAGAAGCTGTCTGCTTATTTTTCTCACAACATGGGCTGGGCGTGGTACCCTGAAAAGAACAAGCTTCCCAGAAAACACAGACATGGACTGAGTGAGAGTTACACAATGTTTATGCCATGGTCAGTGAAAATTCTAATGTGCGTTACGAGTGTAAGCACAGGTACCTGGCAACAGATACCGTTCCATACCACTATTCAGGGTTTCAAAGATTCCTTCCTGATTTACAGGAATTAGCAAAGGCCCTTCGTTGTTATAGCAATAACACAATTATGCAGAGGTGCAAGCAAGTCATTGTTTTGCAAGTCTCAAGTCTTTGGCCTCAAGTCCAAGTCAAGTCCTAATTCACAGACAGGAAAATCTGAGTCCAAGTCTAAGTCATTTCAAGTCAATTTCAAGTATTGAATATGGCTCATATGTTTGCCATTTATATGCTTTTAAACTAAATAATACTACTTTTTAAAGTCATGGTAACAAATGAGATGTAACAATATCCACATCTCACAGTACAATATTTATTGTGATATTTGGAGGCTAACAGAATTATAGATGTGCTACTTTTTCCTTTTTAAATGCCTTGACAAGACCTTAGTGTGAATTATTACTATCACAAACCATCCCCCAATATGATCGTAAGACATCTGATGATACGATATCACAGTTACACCCCTGGTAACAAGGTAGTGATTCAAGTCACCTCTGTAATTCAGATAAAAAAATATTACATTTTTTGAATAGGGAAAGTATCTCACAAAATCCTTCAAATCAGGAAAGAAGTATGGCCTGAAACTCATGAATGGGCTGTGGGCGTCACCATGGCAACGGGTAAACAAATGAGCTTCTGTTTGGACGTTAGGATGGAGGGACTCGCTTCAACTAAAACGCCTGAGACAGCGAACAGTGCACAGGCTGTCAGATTCACTATATTTACAGTACAAATGACAGTATTTTATTTTGGCAAAACAATATTTCAATACATTTTCTGAGCACAGACTTTTTATCATAGCCATTTAACACAAACATTATTTCTTTCTTTTCTAAAGTCATAGTCTTTTACTGAAAGAGGATTGGCTGTAGACCTCTCCATCACTGACAGTCCATCAAAATGTGATTAACTGCACAGTTTTAGTCGGGGAGGGGGGGTACCTCACAGATCCTCACAGAGACACACACAAAAACACACCAAAAGGACATCAAGGAACCACTCACCCATTCACACACACATTCATACACCAGTGTACTGTGATGGAAATTTAAGTATATTCATGTTGTATGTATTTGATCTGTGTCAGTCTGCCAGACCCAGACTAGACATTAACATGTGTGAAGACTCTGTCTCCATCCCACAGGAAACTCGTTGTTGTTCTACCTGTCTGTAAAGTGTAAAAGTTCATTATCTCATGGGTGTGAAACAAAAGTTACTCTGCTTTGAAATGTGTGTAGCATTGTCACTCTGGTATAAAATTGTGAGAGCAAAGATGCTCGGGGTTGGAACTGGGTTTTGGGGTTAGGGTTGTAGAGACTGGGGGAGACACTGAAAGGCTGCCAGTCTGTGGCCAGGGCAGGCCTGGGCCCTGTCCTTTCTGCATCTGCTGCAACAAAGAATAAACCTCTTTTCTGTATTTCAAGTACTCACCCAACTTTACAAATGGATTACTTTTCATTGAGAATTGTATTTTTTTCCACAACAATAAAGGTGTCAGAAGAAGTAGTTTCCACAACAGTACGCAGACATTGGGGGCGAGGAGGGTTAAGTATTTTGCCCAATGACACAATGACAGTAATCATTGGAGGGAGCGGGATTCAAACCTCCAACCTTTGGATCAGTGGCCAAACACTCTACCAGCCGAGCTTTTCTGCTTATCAGACCTACCATTTCAGACATTATATTCATGTTTTACTACACAATGCTTGAATGTTGAAGAAAAAAAAGTTAATTTAGGGCAGAGGTGATTAGAGTAGCCAAAAATTGTAGTCAAGTAAGAGGAATGTTTCTTAAAAATATGTAACTCAATTAGAAACAAAAATGTTCAAATACCATAATTTCCGGACTATAAGCCGCTGCTTTTTTTCTACACTTTAAAAACTGTGGCTTATGCTACAGTGCGGCTTATTCATTTTTTTCCGTGACGCCAAAAACATTTTGCCAAGAACAATAGACCAATAAAATTGAGTAGTTCACAGAGGTCCAATAAAATTGTATGATCAGTCAAGTGCATTTTCACAACTATTGTTGCAACGTAGTTTGTGTGTTACAGATACAAACGTATATTTCAAGGTAGCCGTGTTACAGGCACCTTTAGAAAAAAAAGCATTTGCAATATGTATGTATGTAATATATATTTGTTTATGTTACTAAGCGGATTAGTTTAGCGGATTGAGTTCACATGTAAAGTCTTTGTGGACGCGAGTCTTGGCCGCGTTTCAAGCGTCAGACGTGCTACAGAGCTGAACACCTCCGTTGATGGGTTTTATGTAATAAATACACTAAAGTCACTCTCTCAACCTGGTCTGCAGTGTGCACAAAGACACAAAGAAAACTAAACATCCAAGGGCACTCGCAGACCGCAACGGACACTCTGGACGCGCTTCCAGCGTGTCCACAAAGCACGTCGGAGGCGTTTGTCCTCAAAGCAAACGGTGTCCAATACGATCTTAATGCCCTGGTGTTTCAGAGTCACACTGCAGCATTTTGGTCAATTTGGCTGAACACATTCTGTCCTGTACAGGAGACACGGTGTGTCCTTTAGCCAATCAGGACACAGAACACGGGCCTTCATACGCTGTGAAAAAAAGCATGCAAAATTGCAAACAAAAAAAAAAATCCACGAAATAGAAAAGTGAACCACGCAATAGCGAGGGACCACTGTAATAAACGTTTTTGAGCAAATTTTTCATATTACTACGTGGGATACCTGCGGCTTAAAATCCTGTGCGGCTTGTACAAGTACAAAATTGATTCTCTTTCTAAAATTAAAACATGCAGTTTTTACTCAGGTGCGCTCTGTAGTCTGGAATTTACGGTAATTTCATATTGTCAACATTTGTCACTTAGACTTACTCACAGTGGAAGAGGAACCACAACTCTTACTCAAGTGTACTGTACTTCAGTAAAAAATATTACTCACGTAACAGAAAAAAGTATGCTGTAGTCAGGGCCATAGCTTTCAGGAGCTTTCAGGGGGCCCTAAGCTGAATTTGTCTCTGGGGCCTGTGGTAGTGGATGCCTCCTGGCTCAGGTATTGGTGATTCACATTTGACAACATTATGACTCTGCTCTCATCATTTTAACCAGTTGTATTTGTGTTTATATGACCAACATCAGACTGAAAACATCCAGAATGTCACAACTACCATGAGAACAGTACACAAACAACAAATGTAGCAGCAGCAGATATTTTACTACTATTGATATAAAACAAATGCAATCGTTTGAGAGGGATATTTGGGCTGCTGTAAACACACAAGCCCTGTTCCAATAAAATTTGATATATTATTTTCAATATGAATGTATGGGCTCTTGGGGGCCCTCTACTGGTCTACTCTGCCAGTAGTTCTGTGTCTTGATGCAAGTCTGCTGATGACACTTTGAGACACACCAAGTTCACGAGCAACATCTGACTGCCTGCCACCAACCCAAAGGCCCGCTATGGCCAGGTGGCACTGCTCGTCCGTTAAGTGATGTCGTGTGTTCATGACTGTGATGAACTTGGAATGACTTACTGACAATACCAGCTTTTTATACCCACAGAATGATTAAATTGATGCCAATCATGCCACTGAATAATCAGTTTAGTAACCCTCATTCAAGACATATTCATTCAGGTTTTATTAGCTGGTGCTGAGATCTGTTGAGAATATCATATTTTGTGAAGACTTTGGCATGTGGTGTGTGTGAGGGGGTTTGGAAAAGGAGCCGCTTTATGTGTCCAATTTACAAAACAAAATTAATGATTCTAATCTATGTTGGCGTCAGTTTTTGACTCTAGGCTCTGTTTATCTAGCAAGTTCAGAATGATACCTCTCTGTTGCACCTCCAGTCAGATTCAGACAGTACTGTCCAATCAGATTTGTTTATTTCAGTGACGCATGTGAAACAAAGAAGCTCATAGGTCATCTATATATAGATCAGAAACAGTTTAGTGCTGTGCTCATTGATTCTACAGAAATCTGTTACATTTTTCAGCTCCCTGTGATATTTTTTCCTTTCTTTTTTTCCTCATTAGCAGCCATATTTGTTTTGATATGGAAGGACGATGCGTGTTCCTGATTGGCTAATCCACCTGTCAATCACACCCATTTGAACTCAGGGAGATTCACCATTGACCAAACTCACATCTTCATAGCATGCTGAAGAAGTGTGTATCCTGGATCCCAGGTGAAGATCTGATCATCTGATAGTTTAAATTGCTTAGAAAGGTTAAAAACCATAAACTTTTTCATTTTTATCCCTAAGAATTTAGTTAATGACATTTTAAGTATAGTTTGTTGTGTTTCAAAATTCAAAATAAAATATTCACCATTTAAATATTCAGCACATAAAGTGCTCCAAATGTGTTTTTCAGAATAAAAAAAAAATAATAATAAGTGAGAATTTCAGTGGCATTTAAATTCAAAATTTGATGAATCTAGTTATCTTCCATAGTAGAAGGGTTCAATAAATAGTTCCTCAGTTTAACCATCTCTCATTGAAAACAGACTTGGACTTATGTTCTGCATCTTTCAGCCATGTTTAACTAATCCTGGATATTCAGTCAATGTTGTGCCTCTATACGAGTTTAAGTTAACCTGACACAACAATGCTCAGATTCAGTTATAACAGTCATTATGTACTTCTTATTAAAGAACAAATATTATGCATTACTTGTATTGTTATTGGCTGTTAAAGAACACATATTGTGCTTCTATCTGCTATATCGTTATAATCTACAGCACCCATGGATCATTATGTCATAATTTTAACATTTTAAATTGTAACATTCACCTAAAACAACATAATAAAAGTCTGCTGACTTCCATGTTAGAAAACTGCGATCCCAAAAGGGAGCTGACGTCGGCGTGAACATGATCACAACAAAGAGTCATGAAGTTGTCGGCCCCTCCGATGAAAAGCTGCCCACATCACACTAATGAGTAGTGGATATTTTTTTTAGCAAAATTACTACGTGATGCTGCTGAATCCTACGTGTATCACCGATTAAGAAAATAAAATTGGAGAACAAAGTAAGTATAGAGCAGTGGGTGTATGCCTGTGGCGGTGTTTTGAAAAAAGATTGCTCAAACAGGCACAATTCAGTCCAAAAACACCTTCGGGTGAGCAGTTGGTGAGGGAAAAGAACTATAACACAGTTGATACATACGACTGTGAAGTACCACATCTAAATTACATTACATTAAAGACTGGGCAGATCAAATAGACCCAGACATGTTTATATTTCTAAAACCTGGCTATCAAATAAAATAGTGATAAGGAAATCAATATCAAATATTAAGTTTTTTGTTGTGACAAAGGAGGTGGTGTCATTTACGTTAAGCTCGCCTGTCTGTGGGCGTTCTGTCCTCCGGCTCAAAGCCTAAATGTTTTCAATGTCTGTTTTGAATAGCTAACAGACTATCTGTTTGCTATGTAAATGATCCTCATAAAAATTGGCTATTGCTGGTATTTATTGTGCACCTTCAGCACCTAAAAATGCTTAATGATCTACTCATGATGCTTTCTAAACTACAAGGTCCCAATAATGAGCAATATAAATATTAACTGGCTGGAGAAAGAGTTGAAACTTTGCAAGACCTCTGCAATGGCCTGAATCTCACACAACTAATTTAATAGAAATGTAAATAAAGGCACACTCATTGATATAATCTTAACAAACAAACCCCATAATTATAAGGCATATGGTGTTTTCCCACTTGATTTTAGTGACCATTGTCCAATTCGGCATTGTCCAATTTGAAATATAAAAGTTAAAACGACACATGGGTGTGAAAAGAACATATAAACCTTTCAATGAGCAGTCTTTCAACTCTGACCTGTATTACAGTAATATTGGGCTAACATCAGCATTCCCTGAACCTGATATGGCCTTAAAATGTTTTATTAATACATTTTATAAAATTGCTGATCAACATGCAACAAAAAAATTGCAACAATCCTTGGTTCAAAACAGAAATTGTAAGTTTAATTAGAGAAAGAAATGCTGCCTGGAAAACTGCACACACAGCGAGGTCAGATTTGGATTGGACATTTACGTAAAAAAAGAAATAAATCTTTATCAAGAGTGAGAAAGGCAAAAACGTCTTACTCCGTGACAGTGCTGATAGAGAGTGTCGGAAATCCAGCAAAGTTCTGGAAGACAGTAAGATCTCTCTCAGAACCTAGTATTTATAGATTACCAACTGAAATTTATTGGATTTAGCTATTGTGAACTCTAAAGAGGAAATATATGATGGATGTGATGTTTTGGATAATAATGGTGATCCTTCTGATCTTGATTATGTTGAATCTGAACCTCGGGCAGATACCAGTCACAATTTCTCTTTAAGATCTTTCACTTATATAGAGATCTTAAATGCACTCAGCTCCATAGACCCAAAGAAGTCCACGGGAGCTGATGACTTTGATCCAAAACTTCTATTACTAGCTGCCCCATATTTAATGCAACCTCTATTACATATTTCTTATTTATCAATTCAAATAGCAGTTATAACAGAATTATGGAAAACGGCACACATTTTGCCTTTACATGAAGGTGGGACAACTAAAAACGTAAATAATTTCCAGGCAATATCTGAATGACCTTGTCTTGCAAAATTTTTAGATTAGTTTGTGGCAAATCAAGTGACAGTTTACATTTCCATTTTGAGATCTTCTCAGTGGGGTTCAGAAAAAGGGTAAAATACAGTCACTGAAACTGCAAAAGTCTTAAATGACATTTTCATAGCCCTTAATGATAAACAAGATTGTATCGCGCTGTTTATTGATTTAACTACAGCTTTGATTCAGTGGATCATGGAGTCCTCTTGAAGCATCTGAAGCACATTAGATTTGACAATGATACAAGTAACTGATTCCAAAATTGTCTTTCAAACAGAACCCAGGCATTAGTAGCTCATTAACGTTAAGTAAAGGAGTGCCCCAAGGCTCAGTTTTGGGCCCGCTACATTTTACTATATTTATTAATTCAATTGGTTGCAATTTAAGAGAAAGCCACATACATTTATACGCAGATGATGCTGTTTTGTATGCAAGTGCTCCCTCTGCTGATCAGGTGCTTTTAAAACTGCAGCAAGATTTTAATGAAATCCAAAATTCTCTCATAAATCTTAAATTATCACTGAATGAAGTAACATGCAATCTACAAATCTTTATACACTAAATGGTACATCGAGTTATAAATACCTTAGGTTTTGGCTTGATGAAAATTTGTCCTTTAAAAAACATATCTTGGAATTATGTAACAGTTTAAAATAAAATTATCATTTATTATATAAGCAAATATTGTATTGTATATTGTAATAGTGGAAGCAACCTTTTCTGTACATGATTACAGGGATGTGGTGCACATGCAGACTTCGGCTACTGCTTTGAAACTGTTGGATCCTCTCTTTCACTCTGCCCTTCGTTTTATTACAGGTGATGGATCTGAAACTCATCACTGTATTCTCTAAGAAAAACTGGGTTGGCCATCAGCACTGTATGAAATTTATCTACAAGGGATTACTTCATAGACTGTCAGAATACCTCACCTGCTTGTTAATCATTAATACAACAACACTTAATACCAGATCACACGCCTGCGTAAGGCTAAAGAGGGGGGGATCAAGCAAAATTGGGTGCTTTGGTGCCACAAATGCTATACAATAATCTGGCAATAAGCTTTTATACTTAAACCCGCACCTGTTTTTAATGTTTTATATGAACTTATATATGTATTTGTTTTGTTTGTTTTTTGTGGGTATTGTATTTTAAACAGGGTGCCCATGGAAAAGAGAGTCTGGATGCTCTCATTCATTGTGTTCCCTTGTATAAATAATGATAAAGAAAGTAAAAGACAGAAAGCTCTGAGAAGTCAATTTGACAGAATATGTCTACTTTAAACATGGTGTTGAGTACTTTTGCTTGGGAATTTCGTCATTTAGAGCTTAACATAATGCCTCATTAAAAAAATACAGACATCATTTAGCAGCCACAGTGCTCAATATACTCTGATCTGGTGCAACGTACCATCTACCGGCAGCAGGGGGAATTGCCACAGAGAAAATAATTAATGTAGATAATGAGAAGCATGTGAGGGATGAGCATATGAGGGCTTCTATCTAAGACATCACAGTCATGGGGAGTGTTTGGTGACGCTCAGAGGCAAAGGACTTTCTACAGAGAATTACTGAAACCAGAGTGAATAAAATACAATTCCAGGTATGTCTTAATGAGGGAACCATGTTGTAACATGATTAAAAGCTTAAAAATGTCCATTTGTCATAATGTGTTTCCTTTAAAGGAGAGATATCATGCTTATGAGCGTTTTAAGTCATAACATTGACTTAAAAAGTAGATGTATTTTTCTTCATTCAAGCTTTTTTCATTGATTACAAGGTGGCCTATCTCTGGACCTGTTCTCTGGTTCTTCCTCTAGACAGTCTGATTAAAACAGCTATGTTTCCTCCTGCCATCTGCGAGGGGTCAGACTGCAATAAAAAACATAGACTTTGTGATTGGCCCCACAGAATGTCCCCAGGGCCCCACTGTCCCAGAAGTGTGGTGGGAAAAGGCCAGCCTCCTCCTGTAAGTGTCAAGAGGTCCCAGTGTAAACAGAGGAGAGGACGTGTCGACCCCTGCCCCATGTCCCAGTCCACTCCAGGCCCACTCAAATACAGCCGGCACTGTTTTTAGACTGTCCCCACACTGTCGTCACACTGTCCACTCCACACCTACTCAAATACAGCCGGCACTTTCTTAGACTGTCTCCACACTGGGACAGTCTGTCCTTAAACTGTCCCCACACTGTCCACTCCAGGCCGACTCAACTATAGCTGGCACTGTCCATAGACTGTCCACACACTGTCTAGACTATCCTTAAACTGTCTCTACACTGTTCCCACACTGTCCCCACTCTGTCCACTCCAGCACCACTCAAATGCACAGATGGCTGAGGACACAAGACCAACGCACTGTCCTCATGTGCTCAACTGTCCCCACACCGTCCTAAATCTGTCCTTAAGGCTAAGACACACTGCAAGCATATGTCAATATGCACACACACAAGTGCACATTATGGATGTTTTTTTTAAGCCAGCATTAAAAGTGAAGGGAAAGAAACACAATATCCACACAGGGAGCAGCACATTCTGTGCCCATAAGTTTCTGTGCCCATCAGTTGTTTTTTTTTACGCTAACATGAACACAGGACGCGTATTCCATTTCAAATACACAATCGCATGTTTGTGCAATTACCACCAGCACACACATTTCTTGAGCAGTTATGGATCATTACACAGACATTAAACAAGCCTGTTTAGTTATTTTTACTGTGGACATCCAGACATCCTGTATGAGCTGCCACTGTACATCCTCTGCTTTAGGCACTATATAGTTTCAACAGCTGACTGACTTAGACAAATCATTATTTTTTAGTTTAGTTTAGTTTTAGTCAACAGAAATGTCATGCTAATTCGACTAGATCTATAGCAGTTTTAGTCAACCAAAAATATATATTTTTTATTTTACTATAAACAATATGCTCGTGCCTGGTGGGACATGTACACGCGTGTTGTTGGATGGTGAGTTTGTTTCTGGTCTGGTTTGGGGCTCTGTGTAGAACTTGAATCTAGTCTCTACTCATTTGATTATGCTTCATTTTTTTCATTGTTTTATTTTTTTCATTATTATTCTGCAAAAATATATTTCTTGGGTGATAACTTGGATCATCATCACTTTATCTAATAAAACTATTAACAGTGATCCCCACATTGTCCATACGCTGTCCCCACACTGTCCTTACACTGTCCCCGTAACAAGCGGCAGGCAGGGTGTGTCATCCTCACAGGAGCAAAAATCCACCAGATCCCAGAAGCTAAGCAGGGTGTGCCTGGTTAGTACTTGGGAGACTCCTGGGAATGCCAGGCAGTGGTGGAGCCAGCATTTTTGGCTGGAGGAGCTGTGGGAGAACTAAGTTCTTCAATGTGGATGCTCACTTAACATGTTCATTTAGACTTTTTTGTGGATGTGAGCCATAGACTGTGTATATATATGTAAATGGATATAGCTAACCAGCTAGCCGCTGCATTCCAAATAGGAGCATGGGTGCGCTTCCGGCTCCATCAACTCTGGCTGTAATTCACTTTCTACTGAAAAATAGAAGTCCCTTCTCTCTCCGTAAATGCTGCTGTCAGACTTGTCATTTTGGTTTAAAATGTTCACATTAACCTGCTCTACATCCTCCTTGTATTTTTATTTCACTATTTTGTCCCTAAATCAAGATATAAACAATAAAAGGAAACAAATCAATGTCCTTCTTTTTCCGAAGTTGCTCCTGCTAGCGTTAGCAACAGCTTTGATTGACAGCATTGCTAAGGACCCGCTCCCTGCTAAACCAGCGGTGCGGGCAGGAAGGGGCATTACTTTCAATAGCCTCGCTTTGGATTGGCTCTTTGGTTGCTATGACACTTGTGATCGGAATTCCAAACATGGAACTTGGCTCCAAATTTGCCCCTATAACTGTTAGCCTTCATTTGACTGGAGAACACACCTGCACCCGTCCTGTCCTGGGGGACTCTCACAGCACTAAACCATTACGTGTTCTATAAAAAGACACTGTCTCAGGCCCCCGGCTCGTCCTGTCCTCTGTGTCCTCTGTCCTTTTGCTGCCCCCATGAGCCCTCTAGCTCAGTCTGTCCTCTATGTCTCGAGGAGTGACATAGAGGACAGTGCTCCCAACAGCAAACACCTGTCCCAGAGGATGTTCAAAAACACGTGCTGAGGACAGAGGACACCCCAAAGGACACACCAGAGACATAGGATGGTTGGTTGAGGACAGAGGACATCTGGCGAGGACATAGGACATGTGGTGAGGACACAGGACACTCCAGAGGACATGCTCTGATTACAGCTGGTCCCTGGGCCGGAGACGCTGAGCTCACCTGTGCAGCCTGTGATTACTGCCCCACACGGTCATTACCCCGAGGACAACAACATGTGTCACCAGAGCCTCATTGTCCTTTGTCCTCCTGTGAGACTGTCCTCTGTCCTGTATGAGACTGTCTGTCATGTGTCCTGTTCCATAACTGTCCTGGACATGTCTCTGTCCCTCTGTCACAGGACGTGTCTATAGGACCTGGAATGAGGTGAGAGTGAAGACAGAGGCAAAACCCCTCTCACTGGGACTAACCCTCAGTCAGAGTCCAGACCCGGACTTAGGAGGACTTAGGACAAGGACTTTAGGACAAGACCAGGACTATATTTATATATATATATATATATATATATATATATATATATATATATATATAATATATATATATATATATATATATATATATATATATATATATATATATATATATATATATATTACATTAGAGATTTGGCCTGTAACATGTAGCAAAGCATGAACATACAAGGCTCATTGTACAAATTGTTTCCAAATGCATTATATTACATTAATAATGTTTTTTTAAAATTCTGTAAAATAAACACAGCAGAAAATCTTTTAACAAGGTTTATACCTATTTTAATATAATTTGGTCACGTTCGGCGGGCCGGATTAATAAGCCCAAAGGGCCGTGTGTGGCTCCGGGCCGTAGTTTGCCCATGTCTGCTCTAGACCCTGACCTGGCGGCCCTCAACACAGCTCTGTTTGTGCTCATTGTGTGACAGGCGAAGGGTTGTGTGTGCCAGTGACATGCAGTCAGGGGAGACAGGTGCCTCGCCTGTCATCACAGAGAAAGAAATTAATGAAATGGCTCTTTTCAAAGAGAGAGACACAAAAAGCCTGGCAATGCAAAACCAGTTTACTTTTTATGTCATACATTATTAGAGCTATTTTATACTATTCTTCTCTTTTTTCTGGTCCCAAGTCACTTACTGAGAGAGAAATTGGCCCGAGGCAAAATGTACTTGCCGACACCTGGTTTACATGTTTGTAAATCTGATTGTGATGACACTCATGCCTCACCAGCCATGAACCTCACTGCACGTCACTGGTGTGTGCTTATTGTGCGACAGGGGAAGTGTTGCCTCAACAGGAGCATGTTTATGTGCACCTGAGGCCTTGGGTGGGACAGTGATTTATTGAGCAGAGCACACTGAACTAATCACATGTGAGCACTGCACACTGGACCAATCACATGTGAGCTTTGGACTCTAGACCAATCACAGTCATCTCTTATGATAACGTTCAGTTTGGGTGTTTTTAATAGAGGTCTACAGCCAGTCTTCAGTCAGTAAAAGCATGTGGTTTGGAGCAAATCCAAGACTTGGAGCACTTGGATGTTTCTATTTTTATGTTAAAGGGCAATTATTAAAAGTCTACATTATTTATGTTTGCAAAAATGCCAAAAAAAAAAAAAAAAAAACAAAGCACAAATAGCAATATTTTATTTTCAAAATTGCCTTAAGTTCCTGTTATATATCTGGATTTTGGTTGGTGTCTGAAGGTACAGACTCAGAGTCTAGCCTGGTCAGTCAAAACAATGTGCTTTTTCTGCTCCACAAAGACAAGTTGTCTAGGTACCGGTTAGGCCTGTCTTGAAGTCTGATATATTACTGACGTCAATATAGACAATAAATGATAATATTGAAATTAATTTATGCCACAGAACAGCAGAATGAAACATTTTAGTATTAAGTTTGCATCTGTAATGAGTCATAGAAGTTATTAAGTTATTATCAACCTTTTACAACTTAAACTGTATCATATATCTACCAGTAGTGCAACGAAAAAGTTCATGCGATAAATATTGACCTCTAAAAATATAGTTCCACCTTTCATATATTGAACAATACGTAGATTAGGGATGGGACGATTATCGTGACCAAAATAAATCGCGATTCACGATGTTATCGCCATAAATGATTAATTTGTAAACATTCCGACGGCCCGGGCCTACTTTACAACTCTAGAGGAATGTACATGTACTTCTGTGTCACCCACGCAAACAATCTACACATCAAATGAAAGTTACAGCGCTCGTCTTTCCGAATATGCAAACAATTTTCACCTTCGATCACCACAGTGCTGACAGGAAAGTCGTTTTTACAGAAAAGCCAAAAATGCGGATTTGGACTTCACTCACCTTTGAGGCTCTGATTCTGTCAAACATCAACATATTCCACAAAGTCGTTCTCATTTGTTCCGTACCAGAGAATATAACCCACTGAAGAAATCATGTCCACAAAATAAGTTAGATCCTCCATGTCGAAACTGCTGCAGGAAAGCATTCCACACGCAAAATCTGCGCTGTCACTTTTTTGCATTTCTTTGGTCGATTTCAGGCATAATAAACTTAAGACAGCGCCGACTTTGGCCATGTCTGCACTGTCAAACAGTGCAGTATGTTTGTCTCATAAATGTGCGTGCATGTTGCTTGTGTTTTGCCCTCAGACCCGCAACTTTTTTTCGCCACCAGAACAGGCAGTGTCATTTCTGTGACAGAGCGCCAAAACTATATCTAAACGTTGTATTGAAACCAGAAACATGAGGCAGTCTGGCGCCGTAAATACTATTATAATCGTGCACGATTTTGAAAAAATGCCACAAACGATTTATCGTGGACCGTTTCTATCGCGATTTACGATATTATCGTATATCGTCCGATCCCTAACGTCGATATAGTCATTATTGTGACAGACCTAACACTGGTCATATCTGCCTGAGTTCAGATGAGTGTGACTGACTGAGGTGGATTAGCCAATCGGGAACACACATGGTCTGTCTATATCAAAACAAATATGGCTGTTCATGAGCATGGAAGAGGAGGAAGAGGAAAAATAGGCTCGTATTTTTTTACTAGTCGACCCTGATTCACCTTTCAATCAGACTCATCTGAACTTAGGGAGGTGAGGACAGATAGAGGACACATGAGAACAGAGGACAGCAGAATGATGTGCATGTGATGAGACTACACTGAGGAGTCTATTGTTGTCACGAAAACAGAGAACAGGTCAGAATTCTGTGCTGGAATTTGCTGTTTAACTGTCAGACTGCAGATTTGTTTACCTGGTTTATGGTTAATATTGCTGTAATTAATGAGGGTATCCACCTATGGTCCTTTTTTAATAAAGCAGCCCATGAATATTTCATTATAAGTGTTTCTCCAGATACTTAAACTGTTTCAAGAATGACTAGGGCTGATGATTTGCGATTTTCCTGACAGACATTGCGATTGCATTTAGATTTGTAATTTGTGTTTTCATAAAAGGGTTCGGTTCAAAGTTCACATTTAAACATGTCCAGTAGAATTGACAAAAAGACTGAAATATGAACGGTCAAACTAATACAAGAATCACATTTGAGAACATGTTTGTACAAACCCAAAGTACAGGGTTGGCGGTTTTGATGCAGATGTTGTTTGTGGAGGAAATTACGGTACTTAAAAAAGTGCAGCCTTTGCGGTTTGCTAATTGACTGTGCACAACGGTAGTCGCCTTATTCCAATCAGAGGGAGAGTCGGCATAATGTAACGTCTATGAGGTGTTAGCCAAGTTGCGCTAAAATTACAAAATCCTGACAGATCTACCGGCCAATCTACATTCTTACCCTCACCCATGGTCCTGAGCTTTGGACAATGACTGAAGACTGAAGATCATGGAACAAAAGAGTTTCCTCCACAGGGGGGCTGGGCACTCCCTTAGAGATAGGGTGAGGAACTCAGTCACACAGGTCAGAGCTCAGCTCAGAGTAGAGCCGCTCCTCATCCACATCAAGAAGAGCCAGCTGAGGTGGCTCGGGCATCTGTTCCGGATGCCTCCAGGATGTCTTCCTGGGGAAGTGTTCTAGGAATGTCCCACCGGAAAGAGGCCCAGGGAAGACCCAAGACATGCTGGAAGGACTATGTCTCACAGCTGGCCTGGGAACGCCTTGGGGTCCTATTGGAGGAGCTGGAAGAAGTGTCTGGGGTGAGGGAAGTCTGGAAGTCCCTGTTTACACTGCTGCTCCCACGACTCAAGCCCCGGATCAGCAGAAGAAAATGGATGGTACACGCCCACTGCTTACTTTGTTCACCAACTTGTATGTCTTAAGTGATTGATACACGTAGGATTCAGCAGCGTCACAGTTATTTTGGTACAAATGAAAGAAAATCCACAGCTTGCTGTTGTCGGCAGCTATCCATCGAAGCTGCTGACAACTTCATGGGTCTTTGTTGTGATGACATTTACGGTGATGATACATTTCAATATTATCATTTATTGTGATATTTTCAAAATCAGTGTATCACACTTCAAAATGTCTTATCATGACAGGCCTAATAAGATAAGATAAACTTTTATTTCTCCAACAAACTAAAAGGCTACAAAACTATACAATAGGTGGCTATGGTTATCTACAGTGCAGCATGCGGACAGATTACGCAAAATGGATTCTTCTTATTAAGCACTCCTTCAACTCCTCAAAAACAAACCTGGAGTTGTGTTTTGTTTCATTCACACATGTTTGAGTAACCCTGGTTTATTCATCTGTTTACATCTACAAAGCCCAAAATGCTCTGTCTTGTGATGTCATGTAGTCATTTTCAAGTAAACAGCTAGCTTTTACCTTTAGTTCAGTAGAGATTGGCAATTCCAGGGATGAAATCATCCAAATGATTCTAGTGAAGGTGTATGGAGTTTAAAAACACAGTGGAGCACTGCCTGTATTACCACATGACATCACAAGGTGGAACAGAGTGTTTTCAGTTTGAGAGAAGAACTCAGCCAAAATATGTAGGGTTTGTATGATGTGTGTGAATAAAACAAAACACAGGAGAAACAAGTAAAACACAGAACAGAAAATAGCATACTATGGGCCCTTTAAAGAAATAAATAGCAGGCAAGTGACTTTGGTGAATTGTACCAGTAAAGGTTCACATTATGGTACAGTACTGCACATGATTACCACAGGAGCGTAGTACAGTTAAATTTACTCAGTTACATTTTCTTGAATAACTTTTTAGAGTACTCAAGCACTTTTTAGCCTTATACTTTTACTCCAACTTGAGTAATATTTTTTATTGAAGTGACAGTACTCTTACTTGAGTAAAAATTGTGGCTACTCTTCCCACTGTAAGTCAAAAAGTGACAAAAGCTTTGTGTCCACAATATGGAATTATTTGTACATTTGTGTTTCTTGCACAGCTCTTTCAGATATGATTTTGTTTGTCTCATTTTTGTGTCTATCCTTTGGAAATACCACATTTTGTGCATTATTTCATGTTTTATCCTTTAATTTACATTCACTTCAAATTATAAATCAGATGTTGCACTCCAACAGTTAAAGTGAGAGTAAATTTGCATGAGCTCGAGTTATGAGTCTCATCCCGGTTATAACAGTATCCTGCACATGACATTTACATGGACTCAGAGGAACCAGGACACATATCCCTGTATAATTGCACAATCAGAGCATGGATATTTAGAGTGGTCGCTATTACAACTACAGTGGCTTGTTCTAATAATAAAGGAACAACATATACCTTAAAATAAAGGTGTTAAAAAGTAGTTGTATTGAAATAGACTGCTATTATTTTTAAAAGTTCTGGTAAAGTTTTGGATTGTTTTGGGAAAGTCGCGACCCCTATCATATTTGTTACTTCAGTTCACACATGTTCAGTACAGTACCAGAGTGAGAAATCAGGATACTGCGTCTACATGTCACAGCATCCTGGATACTATCAGAATATCCTAGTGAGAGTATCCTGGCTTCTCATAACCAGGATACTGGCTTATACAAGATGCCGAAATAAGGATACTGCATTTGCATAGACAAACACAAAAACAGGATGCTCAAAAAAAAAAAAAAAACATCATTACCGGGATACTCGTAACCATATGCACTCACATACTCTTACTTGACCGGCAGTTTGCCAAATATTTATCAACTTTCTTGAACCACTTCTTTGTACTTCCAGATTACGTTACTCTTATTTTAGCTACATTTTTGGCTACTCTACAGCTCTGACGCTTAATACAGGTGATGACAAATGTACAGGGTTGGCACTGTTCACTGTACAGTCTGACAGCGGCAGGAAGGAACGGCCAGCTTTAGTGTTTTAGGAAGCCTAATCTGGAGTGGAGGAGCTGTTTGTTTACTTTGCACAGGTTTCCTTGCCTAATCTGTCTCCTGGTCTGTAGATCTATCCTGTCTCTCTCCAATTAAGTGCCTGAGATGACCTGATAACTGACATGACTGATGAAACAATTATTTTGAGGAGGTCAATATTTATCGTGGGTGTGTTTTCTTTTTTCATATTGTAGTTCTTTCCTCTACTACAATGTGATTTGAGCTGTAGAAGGCTGATTTATGAACTTCCATGACTCATTACAGATACAAACTGACTACTTAAAGGTTGTATATTATGCAAAATCGATTCTTATGAGTTTTAAACCTATGTTCTTATGTAATGTCCTCCTCAAAAACATACCTGGAGTTGTGTTTTGTTTCATTCACACATGTTTGAGTAACCCTGTATTATTAGTCTGTCTGCATCTCCGAAGCTCAAAATGCTCTGTGCACCTCGTGATGTCATGAAGCCATAATTTGCACGGTAACACTTACTTTTTATTCAGTAGAGATTGGCCAAAGCTGAAATCATTTAAATGATTCTAGTGATGGAGTATATGGAGTTTAAAAACACTGTGGAGCACTTCCTGTATTACAACATGACATCACAAGGTGGAATTCAGCCTAAATATGCAGGGTTTGTGTGTTAAACATGTGAATGAAACAAAACACAACTCAGGGTATGTTTGTGATGAGGAAACATTAGAACATGGATCATAAAATAGCGTAAAACGGCCCTTTAAGTGTTGCATTTTCTTATTTATTCATTTCAACTAATCTATAACAATACTGCAGAATTAGAATACTTTTTTATGGATAACTGAGCAATATATCACACTTCAAAATGTGTTTCCGTGATGTACACACTAAGGAGGACAGGGTCATAGCCCGTCCAGAGTCATGGCCAAAGAGCTCACGGGGCAGAGGGTGGAGCCGGAGTGGACTGTCCGGTGCGAGCGAAGGGCGCGGCGGTGTCCGGTGACAGGGGCTCTCTGGGGTCATCATTTATTAACGAGGCGCAGTCCACCGCTGTCCCTGACCGCTGCAACTCCGACTGCGCCGCCAAAATCACTCACCGGGCGGCACAAGGTCACATAGCGGGCTCCCAGGCGCCACGCAGCCTGGACCAGACCTGGACTTATCAAACTGGTCTGGAGCTGGACTAAACAGGGCCTGAAACGGGACTAAACCAGAGCTGAACCAAGATTGAACCAAGTCTGAACCAGGACTGAGACTGAACCAGGACTCAGACTAAAGCAGGACTAAATCAGGATTGCATCAAGTCTGAACAAGGACTGATCCAGAACTAAACCAGGATGAACCTGGACTGAATTCAATCAGGACATCAATTTACCAGGAGTGAACCGGCCCAAGTCTCATAAAAAAGTAGCACCAGGTCCAGATCAAGTCTAAACCAGGTCTAAAACCAGGACTAAGCGGGTCCAATAGGACTGAGAAAACTGAACCAGCTGAAAATTAAAACAGGACTATACAACTAAATATGAAGTACAACGTGTTTTCACATGAATAAACAACCAGGGACCAGGTCTAAACTAAAGCACAGATCACGAGATTTGCGCACTGACAATGACAATAGCCAAGAACCAGTTCTGTCACTTATAAAGTAGTCTACCAACAGCCTCGCCCCGTTTAAAACAAGACCAAACCCAAACACTCCTGACCAAAACCGTGACCGTACGCAGAGGTCAGACTCACCCATGCGTCCCGGGACCCCACCGAAGCGCCTCTGAATCTCCGGACACCCGAACAGCATCTTCCGTCCGCGAGAGAACAGCGGGCCATGCGAGCACCACCACCACGTCCCGGAGCGGAGTGAGCAGGACAGCAGCCCCCGGAGCACAGAGGCAAACGAGCCAGCCCCGCTGAGGAGGAGGAGGTGGAGGTGGTGGAGGAGGGCGGAGGGATACACGACACCGTCCGCAGTCAGTTTGCGCGCGCCGCAGCTACGTAACCTGCGGCTGGATTCACGTGTCGTATTACCGCGCAGAAGACTGGAAAATAGCTGCAAGACAAGAACATACATTTACAAAGTATGTTTTATAGTTTCTTCAGTCACGTCCGTCAATGGTAAAAGAACAGGTGCAATAGTCAAAGCAAAGACAAAAAAACATAAAACAAGGAGAGATGGCGAGAGAAGAGCCCAAAATTGTGCTGTGGTAAGGGTACTGTTACCTCAAAATATTCCCAGTATTTACGCAAACAGAAGTACAGCGTAGTTGTGTTGGAAATTTTACTGTGTAGGCTAAACAATTTGGGATTTTGGACTCAAGCAAGAGTGACGCTTGAGTAGAGTAGACTGATCAAACAACTTTATAGCATAGCAGATAACAGCATAGGTCAGAAAATAGGTCTGGAAAGTTTATTTGTATAGCACAATTCGTACACAAAGTAATTCAAAGTGCTTTACAGGATAAGACATTAAAATCACACAAATAACAAAAAAACATAAATAATCACAAATAATCATCATAAAATTAACATTAAAACAGAAGAGTGCAGAATAAAAACCTTTCATTCATATGCACAGCTAAACAGAGCCACTTTGAGCCTGGATTTAAACATTGTTAAAGTAAAGGCCTGTCTCACATCTTCAGGAAGATTTTTCCAGGTTTTAGCTGCATAAAACTGAAACAATGATTCCCTATGTTTAGTCCTGACTCTGGGCACAAGCACAGGGCTGGTCCCTGAAGTCCTCAGAGTGCGAGATGGTTCATGTGGCACTAACATGTGGGAGATGTACTTTGGTGCTAGCCCATGCAGAGACATGGTACACAAGCAGAGCTGCTTTGAAGTCTATTCTTTGAGCTACAGGAAGCCAGTGCAGAGACCTGAGCACAGGGCTTATGTGCTCGTGCTTCCTGGTTCTAGTCAGGACTACTGGGGACAAATGCATGGATACGTCTCTCTAAGTCTGGCTTTGACAGTATACCTTTGATTTTTGCAATGTTTTAGGCGGTAAAAAGCTGCAGATGTTATTGACTTGATGTGGCTGTATTGCACAATTTGTACATAAAGTAATTCAAAGTGCTTTACAGATCAAGAAAGACATTGAAATCGCACTACAGCTAATCAAAACAAATATTTATCATCAAATTAGCATTAAAGGAGAAAAGTGCAGAATAAAAATCTTTTAGTCATATGCACAGCTGAACAGAAGTGTTATACGGGCCCTTTAATGTGGTGAGAGGTGAGAGGGTGCAGGCAGCTGGAGGATGAAGCAAAGTGGTCCTCATGACTGGACCCATGCTCCTGACCTAAACCCCACAGGCCTCCTCTGGGACATTATGTTTGCATCTTCTGGTGCAGCAATTTGGACCTCTGACTTGGGCTGAGGTCCAAACATGCGTCAGTAATTCTTTACTAATGCACTTCTCCTATTAGTCATCTTCTGATTGATTGACAAGTGGATTTAAAGAGAGGTATTTTACTTCTGTGGGGTATTATTAACTGCTCACACATGACATATTTAGATCACCATGTTGCCTTTTATTGTTTTGAAAATTATATATTCTCCAAAAACAGTTTATTGACATTATAAATCACTCCCTCTTCACAACACTATCAGCGTGATTTCCTCTAATGAAACGACTGCACATCATATCAGGTTTGTAAAGTTGTAGTGTATTGTTCTGTATCATGTTTTTGTATATTTATGGAGAATTGTCATGGGAGCACGGATGACGTAGGCTTGTGGGTGGAGCATTGGACAAATCTTACAGTTAACCGTAAGGAGGCTTGGAATAGGGCCCAGGAGAGACCACTAAAATACATAAACATGGATATATGACATCTAAAACCTCTTCAGGCATGTGTTTGATGAGGGAATGAGTTATAACAATCACAGTTAACTTTGAACTCTAAAGAGCAGCAGAAGCTGACTCTTACAGGGGAAATATAATCAAATATAAACATTAGTCAGCCTGAGTCATGATCAAATCTAAATTGTGGTTTGAAAAAAAAATATATATATATCTTTTTTCACTCCATTAGACTATCCGGGAATTTAGTGAGGCTCTGGAGGTGGAGCACATCGTGGTTTCACTCCATCGCCAGCTTCCATCAAGGTCTGGGACAAGGTCTACCAAAACGTGGAGAGCTGGGACTAGGGATGCACCGATACCGAAACTTTTATCAAATATTAGCGCAGATACTAAAAACTTTTGCTGGATTGGGTATCGGTTCCATGATATCATTTCAGCCGGTATGGCTGCCTGATATAACTGGATGTCATAAGACTATTCACAGGCTGATTTTGGCCTAGAACATCTCATAATGTTTGACCTTTTATTCATACAAAGCTGTTCAGTTGTTATTTGAAGAATAAATAACACTTACATAACACAGTTGGATTTCTTGTGTAATAAGTTAACTGTTTTCACAAAATAAATGCCTCTTTCAGCTCCTACACTGGTATATGTTAATATCGGGTATTGGTAGATACTTACAGTCAAAGTATCAATATCGGTATTGGAACTGAAAAAGCTGGGAGCAGACCTGCAGTGTCCTTCTCCCTATGTGTGTGTTAGTAAAGTTCTTGGTGCACATGCATCCCCACACACATCCCCATGGAGCTCTTGTCCAGGGAGTGGAGAGGAATGCTGCAGGTGGGGCAGTGTTGTTGTTCAGGACGTCCTCTGAGCTCACATCTGGACAAGCTCCCTCCCCACTGCACCAGACAGAGGGGAGTACTTCACACTGCACACAAGGGACTACCTCACACCAGACACGGTACTACCTCACACTGCACCCAGGGGACTACCTCACATCGCACACAGGGGACTACCTCACACCAGACACAGGGGACTACCTCACACCAGACACAGGGGACTACCTCACATCGCATACAGGGGACTACCTCACACCAGACACAGGGGACTACCTCACATCGCATACAGGGGACTACCTCACACCAGACACAGGGGACTACCTCACACTGCACCCAGGGGACCAACTCACACGGCACCCAGGGGACTACCTCAATGAAAGAACATGATGAAATAAATCACACATTCCAGCTTTCTCTGAGCACTTTAATCATCTAATCATCTTTTACATCAGCAACAAAAAGTAAAGAAAATAGAAATATCGTCAACAAAGAAAACATGACATTACATTTACAAGTATTAGATAAATAACAGGTACAACAAGTAATCCAGATTCCAGAACAAATATTAACAAACATATGGCACAGAAACTCATGTTGTGAAAGCCTTTTCTAACAGTGTGCTGTATCCACAGACCACACACAGGGGGCACACCTCGTCACCCAGGGCAAGGACCCCTCAGCAGACCTGTGACTGCCCAGCCTCAGAGGGCCCAGCTCAGGTGAGATTGTGATGTGGCTGAACATGGGGCTTTGTTCTAGGTTCACTGGAGAATTGACACTGTCTGTATTGTGCCACTGGACTGACTGTTCTGTAGTTAACAGTGAAAATAACAGATGAGAGCAGCAGAGCAGAATTAGAAATGATAAATGAGTTGACTCGTGCAAATCCATGTGATCTTTATGATGTAGTATCTTGTGCTGGGGCCTCTCCCTGCTCGGCTTCCAGGGGCCCTGCGGTGGCAGCTGCCATGATTGAGTGGAGGCGGTTGAGTGACAGGGAGCGCTGTTTGACTTTGGGGCCCGGCTCCGGAAGCGAGGGCCGTGGCAGGTGTCCATACCTCTGGCCCTCCTCGTCATACTGGTACAGGCGAATGATCCTCACACGGCGCCCTCTGCTGGTGTGTGCGTCTGAGGGCTCTCCTGCCTCCTCCTCTGTACCCTTCCCCTCTAGACCTGTCTCCTTTGCACCTGTCATCTCTATTCCCTCCTCTGGACCTGTTATTTCTTCTGCATTTGTCTCCTCTGCTGCACACATAGCCTCCTCTACACCTATGTCCTTGGCTCCCTTCACATCCACTGTACCTGTTACCTCTATGCCCGTCTCCTCCTCTGCCTCTGTTTCTGTTTCCTCTTCTACACCTGCTGCCTCCTCTGCCCCTGTCTCCTCATCTGCACCTGTTATCTCTGCCCCTGTCACCTCCTCTGCCCCTGTCTCCTCCTCTGCACCTGTCTCCTCCTCTGCACCTGTTATCTCTGCCCCTGTCTCCTCCTCTGCACCTGTTATCTCTGTCCCTGTCACCTTCTCTGCCCCTGTCTCTTCCTCTGCACCTGTCACCTCTCCTGTCTGTGCTACTGAACCCGCAGTGTTACATGACTCCAGGTAGACCGTGTGCTCTGTGGGTGGATTCAGTCTGTAGCTACGTCGGGGTTTGATAGGGGGCTCTGTGCTCTCCATTCTGCTCATCATGATCTCAGGTTGGGGGTCCCGAGGATGTGGTGGACCACCGTCCACCACATCCTGAGACTGGGGGGCAAGTCTTCTGCCCACTGCATGGAGGCATCTGAGACAGATAGTATGTGAAAGACACTGCCAAGATGTCCCTCTGTGTTTTCCACTGGAGGGTGCTTGTTCCCATGGAGATGGCATTTCTTTGCCTGGAATGGTCTATAATATGGCGAGCCCACTTCTTACAGTGAGTGGGCTCGCCCCTCCACAGATCTGACCTGTAAATTGGCTTGGTGGCATTGCCTTTTTATTTTTCATGGGGATAGTTTAATAGATTTTAATGCCATGTGATGAAATATTCTAGGTAAACCAATAACATCTCCATGGAGACAGGTGGTACATTAAATGTTAAAGATGTAATCTGACATACATAATGTGGTGAGCAGAACACACTATTCCAGGAGTAACTCTGCTGTGACATTTGAACCATAACAGAAGATCTCACCTGAGCACGTGCGTCCTGCTCATAGCTCCAGCACTGAAGCCCACTACAAAAGTGAGCAGCACAGACGCTGCCACGGCCCCCGCCAGCTGCTCCTGAGGGACAGACGCCTCTTGCAGGGGCCCGGGGCCTCTCTGCCGGACCTGAAGCCTTCCTATAAGTGTGCAAGTGTTAGATATATAAGTGTAACAGAGTGTAACAGAGTGTAACAGAGTGGAACAGAGTGTAACAGAGTGTACCTGTGTGACGCTCTCACCTGTAATCCCTCCATCTCCACAGCTCTCGGGGTGCTCCTCCTCAGGGTGACCTTTGATTCCACAGGGTGCCCTTCCCCAGCCTCTGTGGACACAGGCAAACCCACACAGAAACAGAGCCAGAGCCATCCAGCACCACCGCATCCTGCCCTAAAGAGCTCACTCTACAAGTACTGTCCCACACACACTGCTCGGCCTGTGCTTTAGACACAGGGCCAGTTTCCAAAGCTCCCACATGAGATCCTCCACAGTGTCTCTGAGAGTGAGTTTCACTGCACTCATCTAAACTGCATTCTCTGGTGGAGGAGCAAAGGGCAGCACTCACATGACACGCGCATGTTTGTCTGTCATTCACTGTTAAAGATTAATGCCATCCTACACCACCTGTCTCTTTATGCGTGCACACACAGCAACCTCACTGCACACACACACAAACGTCCCACAGGTCGCTAGGTTCTGACCTGCTCCTCTGACCCCTTCCTCTGTACCTCATGATGGTCCGCACTGCACACCCAACACCTCATATGAGTGAAGGACTCACTTCCTCCACAGCCATCAGAGGGCGCCATAGTCATACAAAAACGTGTGCAAGACGCTCCTCTGATCTCCCTGTGATTTGAAGCTGCTCGGCCTATCTGTAGTGCACAAATATAAAACCCAGGTTTTATGCAAAAATGTAAAGTAGGAAATTACCAATAAGTAGCGATAGGCAGGACCCTGCTGTTGTGACAGGGTCCCTGCTGCTGTTGTTGCAGGGATCATGCTGCTGTGAGAGGAAGCCTGCTGCTGTAAGAGGGACCCTGCTGTTGTGAGAGGGACTCTACTGCTGTTTGAGTTGAGCAGTTTAATTGAAGTGGTCCACCTCTCGACATAGCACAAAAACTCACACATGGGACCTCTGCACAGGACTCACATCAGGACATGTTGGGGTTAGTGAGGAGCCTATGGCCCGTGTGCTGGGTCCCGCTCAGTGGGTCATGTATGGCCTCAGGAGGCACTGGGTGCAGGGGGCGCTGATGGACACAGTGGTCAATAACTCCTGTCTGACTGTGTGAAACATGTCGACTTCATTTTTCAGGACTGAACTGACACTACTTCAAAAGAGTGTGTGTGGCCTGTGTTCTGAGAGTACTACAGTCACAACTGAACCTGGGTCACCAGAGCCTTAACCTGGAGATAGAGGACATATACAAATTTTTGTCATTCTCAGTATATGGACAGGCCTCATGTGAAAGCTCAGAACTTCCAGAATTCACTCACTGAGCTGCAGAGGCTGCACTAGCACTGATTCATGATTGGCTGCAGGTGCTGGGGTTTAAGTAGAGATGATTCAGATCAGAGAGAGCCCTTTTAGGTTTAAAACAACTTGTTTTCAGTTGTTATCAATAAAGGCCATATTTAATTTGAACAGGTATACATTGTATATGGGGACACAAATAGGAAATGTTTATATAATATTGTGGAAAATCTTGTTCCTTTGAACACATAAATGAACTTTGAGGAAATTAAACTTTTTGGCAGTATTTATTCAATGCATAAATATACCTCATAATAATTGTACTCATGATTACATATGTTATTTTTTGTTCTGGTATTTTTGGCCACTGTATCTTGCACTTAAAGTGATAGTATGCCACTTTTTTGCCCCAAAATAGACACAAAAAAAATTTTCACTATGGATGTTTCTTTTGCACTGAAAAACAGAAAAATGGGTGTTCTAATGTCATTTTCACACTGGCACTAGTAAGGTCGACGTAACAGAGAACTGCAGTAAATGTTCAGTCCAAGAGGAGGTCTCGGGGTGACTCCACCAGCGCTCTGGAGCGGGGCAAGTATGGTGTGAACACGACTGACTTTGAGCCGACCTACGAAGTTCATGTTGACAGTAAAAGTGCTTGGAGAAGGGTCTTCTTCTGCTTGTTTCCATGGAAATGTTGTTCTTTTGACTACAAAATTCCACAGTATAAAATGTATCTATCTCCATGAAGATTGTTCTGAAATATGATTTTAACTTTCCATTTCCATAGAATCATGCAGTCCACCTGTAGAAAGGTACATGTTATCACTTTAACCACTGTTGCCTGTAAATCAAGATCATGAGCAGCAGCCAATGGCTTCAGACATGGAGGTGTGTGCTTTGGTGAATAGGCGTGTTGTCCATAATCCTGGGCCATGTGCTGTGTCCTGGTGCCTCCTGTATGAGAAGGCCCCTGTGAACTGTACATTAGTAAAAATATACAATAACACATTAATTTTCCTAAAGTGATAGTACGTAACTTTCTGGAGGTGGCACGTCATGGAAATAGAAAGTTAAAACCATACTCCAGAACATTCTCTATGGAGATGGATATGTTTTATTCCATACAGTGGAAGCTTATATTCCAGGGAAACAAGCAGGAGGAGGACATCCTTCAGCCAAAATAAGAGTCAGGTCTGTAGAGGTACAAGCCTGCTCACAGTAAGGATGCATGCTTTTTATGTTTTTAGTGCAATAAACACATCCAAAATGAAAAAAAACAAAACATGCTTTTATTTTAGTCTATTTTTGGCAAAAGAAAAAGTTACATTACAAAGATAGAAACAGAAATAAAAACATTCACACAGTTTATTGAACAAACGTAGGACATCAGAGCGAGCCAAATCATTAGTACATAGCCTTTAGCATCACGCAGATAACTACCATTTTGACGCTAGATTCAAATCGGGCTGTTAGTCCATTCACAAAGTATATCCAAGGTTCTAGCATCTACATATTTCAAAGATTTTATCCAAACTTTAGTTCATTCACTTCACAAATACAGTGTGATTGAAAAGGACTTCACCCTGATACACAAGTGGTTATATAGGTGCTTTTGAAAATCTTCAGTCCCAGTATGAGGCAGACTACAGTAAGAATCAGTGTGGGGTCATATGGTGCTGAGCTATCTGATGTGGTGATTCAGCAGGGAGTCTAGCTTTGTGAAGTGCATGGAGGTGGACAGTGGGTTGTAGTGTATGTAGAGCACATATCTGCAGTATGTCCTAAAGAGGTGGGGTTCATTTGTGAGCTGTGAACTGGATGGTACAGCTGAGGTGGTCAGCCTCTGCCCCCTCCTTGAAGGCTAGGAGGAAGTACATGACCCTCCGGACCTTTGCCAGCTCTGCGATCCGCTCCCCAAACTCCTGCATGTCGGCCTCCAGGCACTTGAGCGGTGAGTCGGGAGGGTCCGCCACGTTCCTCCAGAAAGTGCCGATGGGCTCCAGCAGCTGGCGGCTCATCAGGTTGGTGAGGTCAGGGGTCCAGTGCTGAGAGATGCCCGTGATGGTAACTCTGCCGTGGGCACGCAGAGAGAAGTCCCAGTGCTGGAAGCTCAGGTCCTGGCTGGGGAAGTCCAGACGGTACACAGCCTCATTGGGCAGCAGCAGCCGCTCCCCCTCCTGGCGCTTCTGACCAGAGCGCTGCAGAGAGGACACCCGCATGCGCATCATCTATGAGGAACAGACACAGGCGGGAGTCAGCCATAGGACCATCTAAGGTCACCACATGAAAACAACTACACAAAACGTACACCTAATGATTGAAATCTAAACAAGCATAGAAGATGCAGCTGATCTGAACAGCGGATTCTACTCTGACTCTTTTACTGTGTAACGTAACTTTTTAGAATGTAACATGATTTTTTAGTATCTAACATGACTTTTAAACATGTGTAACATGATTTTTAAAATGTGTAACGTCACTTTTTAGTTGTAACATGACTTTTAAAAATGTGTGACATTACTTTTTAGTTGTAACATTTTTTTTTTAAAATGTAACATGCTTTTTGTATGTAATGTGACTTTTTAGTATGTAGTGTGACTTGTTAGTATCTAACATGACTTTTTTTTAGAAACTAACATCAATTTTTAGTATGTATCAAGACTTTTTTAGACTCTAAGATGAATTTTAAACATGTGTAACATGACTTTTTAGAATGTAACATGATTTTTTAGTGTGTAATGTGACTTTTTAGTATGCAACATGGCTTTTTAGTGTGTAACATGACTTTTAGAATCTAACATGACTTTTAGTATGTATCATGACTTTTTTTTTAAAGTGTAACATGACTTTATTAGAGTGTAAACATGACTGTTTAGAGTGTAACATGACTTTTTCATTTCAAACATTACTTTTTTAGACTAACATAACTTTAAAAAATGTGTAACAGAACTTTTTAGTATGTAACATGGCTTTTTAGAATGCAATGTGACTTTTTAGTGTATAACATGACTTTAGTATGTTAACACAACCTTTTTTAGGATGTAACATGTCTTTTTAAAATGTAGCATTTCTTATTAGAATGAAAACTAAATAAAACACAAGGCTGTACCTCAAAGATCAGCCATACGACCATTATGTCACGTCACTTCATGAGAACATCAGGTCGACAGAAAACTAAACACACACACTTAGAGGTATAGCTCAATCAAAACCTCAAAACAATTTAAATTCATTTTTTATGACTTTATTTAGAATAATGTGACTATTTTACGATGTAGCATGACTTTTTAGAATGAAGCAAGACTTTTTAAAGAATGTAACATGACTTTTTAGTATGTAATATGACTTTTAGTATGTAATGCGACTTTTTGTTTATAATGTGACTTTTAGTGTGTGATGTGACTTGTTAGTATGTAACATGCCTTTTTAGAATATAACTTGACTTAATAAAAACAGCTTGTCTGACATTTGTTTCAGAGTGTCTATGATCTCACTAAATAAACAGTAGAGAAAAGACAAGACAGTACCTCAGTGAGCGCGCGGTCTTCTGAGAAGTTCAACACAATGGTTTTACACTGAGCCTTGGTCTTGTCCATCTCTTCTCCAGATCTTCACAAGTCCACAAGCGCAGAAGACCTCCTCTGTGATGTTCTGCTAAGTGTGCTCCTGGTGTGGCACACTGTCTCCTCTCACTGATGCTGATTGGCTGTCCTCCCTCCTCATTCCTCATTCCATGTTTCCATTACCCCACCCCCATCCCTGCAGGGCCTGTGAGGGGACTTATTGATCAGTCCTGAACTACCACTGTGGCATGGAGCACCAGGACAGCTTTTTCATATACTTCTTCAGTTTCTGTTTAATTATTTTTGATTAAAATAATGTAATATTAAACTTATAAAACAGTCTCTTTTCTGAGCCTCCCTGAGGGTGCTGGTGATGCGATGCTGGAGGTGAGGTGGAGGAGGCACTAAGCAACCAGGCCTGATGACGTACAGCTGCATCGGTGGGAGTTTCCATTGGGCTTTGGGGCTACTGTGGAGTGTACTGTATTTAAGCCTGTGTGCACACCCAGAGCTGACGCACTCTCCTGGGCTGGCTCCTCTTCCCCTTCTCCTAGTTAATTATAGGTATGGAGGTGACTTCAGGGGAGGCTGTCATTAGCTCACACTGGGTTAGTTTCACTCTTATGTCATCT
Organism: Periophthalmus modestus; assembly: GCA_019594935.1. Taxonomy (NCBI): domain Eukaryota; kingdom Metazoa; phylum Chordata; class Actinopteri; order Gobiiformes; family Gobiidae; genus Periophthalmus; species Periophthalmus modestus. Next base: position 11,767,257 of record JAIEZT010000016.1, read on the forward strand.
ATTTCTTGTAGCATGTTGCAAATGTAAAGCTAAAAATGTAAATTTCACTTTTTTATTATATTATATATTAAAGATATATGTTATTATATATTACAGTATATTACTCTATTTTCTGGTCTATGTTATAATGTTGTTTCCTCATGACAAACATACCTGGAGTTGTGTTTTGTTAAAATTCATGCAAACTCTGCGTATTTAGGCCGAAACAGAACAGACACAAAACACCCTATTCCAACTTGTGATGCCATCTCGGTAGTATGGGAAGTGCGCCACTTTGTTTTTAAACTCCAAACACCTTCACTAGAATCATTTGGATCATTTCAGCCCTGGAATTGCCCACCTCTTCTAAACTAAAGGTAAAAGGTAGCTCTTAACTTGAAAACTACAGCTTCATGATATTGTGGAACAGAGCATGTTGAACTTTGGAGACGTAGACAACCTAATAATAAAGAATAAAAACTAGAAAAACTAAATACTCATTTGAGCAGGAATTAAAACTAGAAAGCTCCCTTTCACCGGACAGAAACTAACCTTTCCTGAGTAGCTTTAGAATGATCTTGAGCTGTATCAGAACAAGTATAAGACACATAGACTAGTAAGGAGCTACCATGGACCACTACTTGGACGACTGAGAGATTACACTGATATAATGTCACATGGAAGGAAAGTACTATGATTCAATCTTGAAAACCATATTCTATTGTCTAAATGAAAAGTGTTTTTTATTATTAACATTGCGGTATCAATATTGGTATTGAATATTACGTGTATTCCTAAGTATCAAAATCAAGTTTGAAATGTTATTATCGTGACACTACTCCTGCAGGTGGAATATGTGTTATGGACATATTATTTAACAGTAAAGTCTAAATTGCAAGGGCAAAATCGATCAAAAATGTTGTGTGCTCGCTTGGGTAGAGAAACTCTCAGCCGTCAACATGTAATTCACAGAGTTCAGGCTTTTTGAACAAACTCAAGCTGAGTCCATTGTGGGTGTTTCAAGTTTTCATCCATTCAGCTATACTCTGCCAGTGTTAAAAGTCTAAGGTCTTCTGTTGTTCCTGTGAGAGGCAGGTGTTACAATAAAAACACACACAAGTAAATGCACACACATACACACACACAGACTTTAGATTACATTCATGTCCTGGAGACTAAGCCTAACCTTAATTATCCATAGATACCAGCCTTAACCTCAAAGGGCCTGAGCAAGAGTTCTTTCCTTGTATTCGAGCAAAATTAGTCTGGCCCCACTACATAAAAGAGGCTCTTGCAGTGTGCATGTGGTAAGTGAGGAATAACTTTGGACCACTGCAACCATTTAAAATGAACTAGTTTTGACAGTTTTTACTCTTTTTGAGTAAAAATCAGGCACAGCACCTTTAACGTAACTTCAACCCTTACTTATTTGAACTCATATCTGATCCATGGTGCTGACAGAGTTGGGAAGTAACTGAATATATGTACCAAAAATAACTTTTCTGAATATTCTGGTATAGTTACTGGTACCGTTAGTCTTTTATTTGATGCTATTCAGAAGGCAGTTACTTTCCTAAAATCAAAGGAATGCATTATGGTATTTGATTATGTACTTTAATGTTCAAAGTGCTGGATTTTAACAAGAGAATGTCCTGTGAGTGTGTGAAGATTTCAGTCCCCATAGTCAGGTGCTGCGGCTGTGGTCCCTGAGAGCTGTCAGGTGCAGTGAATGGGCTGTCAGACTTACATGTTCCTGAAGGTCCCGTGAGCACCGAGAAGAGACAGTATCCTCCCCCGCACAGACAGCGCTCATCGGGGAGGACGTGTCAGAGGAGGAGGTTCTCTTCTCTACAGAGTAGGTCATTCAACTGTAGATGCAGTTAGAGAGGAGTCAGATAGAGAGGAGTTGTTACACAACCCATCATATGTCATTTATTATTCACATTTATTATTCACATTTCCTGCATAGTCCCATGCAGTCCCATCCCACTTTTCAGAGCTTTTAACCATAGTTATTAGCCCTCCCCAGTCACTCTAATTTGTATTTGGGGTGATGTTTGTGAATGTTTGAGCAATCTTTAATCGTTCACTTTCAAGACGTCATATTGCCGATCAACTCCCGTTTTCACCGCTACTGGTACACGCCCACTGCTCTGTACTTACTTAGTTCTCTTCCCGGTCATACAAGGACTGGACAGCTCTTAGCAAAGGCCCCCAGACCCGTACTCCCGGAGCACCCCCCAAAGGACACCACGAGGGACACGGTCGAATGCTTCTCCAGATTCATGAAACACATGTGGAGTGGTTGGGCAAACTCTCATGAACTCCCAAGGACCCGATGGAGAGTATAGAGCTGGTCCAGTGTTCCGCCACCAGGACGAAAACCACACTACTACTGCTGGATCTCAGGTTCGACTATCGGCCGGATTCTCCTCTCTAGTACCCTGGAATAGACTTTATTGGGAAGGCTGAGGAGTGTGATTCCCTTGTAATTGGAACACACCCTCCGGTCCCCCTTCTTATACAGAGACCACCACTCTGGTCTGCCAGTTCAGAGGTACTATCCCCGACCGCCACGCGATGTTGCAGAGACGTGTCAGAACAAGACAGCCCCCCAACATCCAGAGACTTAAGGTACTTGGGACAGATCTCATCCACCCCCGGAGCCTTGCCACTGAGGAGTTTGCCAACCACCTTGGTGACTTCAGCCAGAATGATGGACGAATCCGCCTCCGGGTCCCCAATCTCTGCTTCTTCCTCAGAAGTTGTGACAGTGGGATTAAGGAGATCCTCAAAGTATTCCTTCCACCGTCCAACAACATCCCCAGTCGAGGTCAGCAGCTCTCCGCTTGCACTGCAAAGAGCACTGATTTCCCCTCCTGAGGTGTCGGACGGTTTGCCAGAATCTCTTTGAGGCCGTCTGATAGTCCTCCTCCATGGCCTTCCCGAACTCGTATTACTTTGATGGCATATCCCTATCCTAGGATATTATGGTAGTAGCAGCACTGTTATTGTAGGCAGTGATACCTGGCTTTAATGGATTGTATAATAAATAAATTACATTTGGGGGCAGTGCCCTCATCTTTGTTGGTTTTTCATGTGCTAATATAACTTATGAGCCAATCATGGATCTTGTTTTTAAAATAAATGTTGTGCATGTTTCTTTTGTTCTAAAATACTACATTGATAAATGATGCATATTGTGCTGTCTAATTCACAGGAGCGCAAGATTCTCCACTTGCCCTGACTTGAAATATTACCATGTGGGATCGTCGCTCTGACTTTACACTAACAGTGTGGTCTATAGCCTATGCCAGTGTAGGCTATATAACAGTGTGGGCTATAGGCAGCCTTTGCATAGAGGGAGGACACCCACAGCTCGCGCACTTCCGTACTAACCCACGTGAGTAGGCTACCGACACAGCATCTTTTCAGGCTGTCCTCCGAACTCAGCGGATCCGGAGCAGTTCTGTGGCCGGACAGAGGATCTTCTGGGCGCATGGCTGGAGACGCAGCGACAAAACGCGCGGAATGGGCGGCAGAGAGCGCGGACGTGGCCGTGTCTCTCGTGCTGCTCGCGGGGGTTGTGTTGCTCAGTGATGTGGTTCGGCGGATGCTGGGAAGGGTCCTCGCGCACAGCGGGTTCGAGGTGCACGCGGCAGAGTTTGTATCCACGCTGCAGCTGTGCTGCTGCACGCACGAGCTGCGCGTTCTCTCGGACGTGGGCAAGATCGAGCGTCGCCTCGCGCACACCCTCACGTACGTGGCGGCCGTGGTGCACGGACTCACGTTTAGAGATGCCATCGGAAATCCGGCGTGCACGCTCGTGCACACGTATCGCCAGAGGCTCGTGCCCGGTGCAGCTCTGTGGCGGATAGCGTGTCAGTTTGCAGCTGCCGCAGCCGCGCGCGCCCTTATGCCACTCGCGTGGAGCCTCAGCGTGTCCGGTATGCACAACCGGCACCGGGATCGCGAGTTCCAGTGCACGAGCCCCATTGACGCACCGCTCGCTGCCACCGCAGTTGAAATTGCGTGCGCATTCGCGGTACAAACTGCTATTACGTACACGCGCAGCCTGGAGGAAAAATATCGCGTGCACGCTGTAGCAGCAGTCATCACCACCGCAGTGTACGCAGGTGAATGTTCACTACTGTCATGTACCGTCACGTTTGTCCAGTCGTGATAATAACGCTGTGTGTGTGTGCGTGTGCGTGCGCGCGCGCGTGTGTGTGTGTGTGTGTGTGTGTGTGTGTGTGTGTGTGTGTCTCTCTCTCTGCAGGGGGCCCGAGCACTGGAGCCGTGTTTAACCCCGCACTGGCCTTCTCCACACAGTTCCGCTGTGACGGCCGCTCCCTCTCAGAGTACTGCCTGGTGTACTGGCTGGGCCCGGTGCTAGGTACTGTACATGGGTGCGCCCGTGCATGTGCGCGTCTATGCATGCGCCTAATTATTCTGTTCAGTGTGATAACAGCGGTCTGTGTGTGTAGGGATGCTTGGCTCTGTGCTGCTCTGTGATTGGCTGGAAGGATGGAAACCGGTGCGCTCGAGGTGAGGAGGCCTCAGGAGGTGCAGGTCCCGGAGAGCAGCGGGACAGTAGCTCCGGACTGGAACGCCAGGGGCCACTCCAATGAAGCACACTGGACGGAAGCAGATGTTACGGGGTGTGAGCCCATATTCTACAGCGAGAAAGAGCACTGCTTTTGAATCACACTTTAATCAAACTCGGGCAGACAGGAATATGGACAGGAATGTGTAGCTAGTGGTGGTAGGGGTCCTAACACAGCCCAGCCCACAAAGGCCCCTGAGCAGAAGTTGATGTTCAGGAGACAGGGGCACCAGGAGCCAACATCAGACCCATAGACTGTATATATAAATGGACATAGCCAACTGCATTCCAAAAAAGAAGTGGGCATGGGCGTACTTCTGGCTCCATCAACTCTAGCTCCAATTCACTTTCCATTGAAAAACTGTCACCCCTCACTCTGTAATTGCTGCTGTCAGGCTCATGATTTTGGTCTTAAAATGGTCGTATTAACCCACTCTACATGATCCTGATATTTTTATTTCACTATTATGTTCGTAAATAACAAAAAATAAGATATGAACATTAATAATAGAGCCTTATAGGCGCCTTTTTTATATTAAAGAAATATGGAACTCGGCTTCATATATTTGCCCCTATAACTGCTAGCCTTGATGCGCGTCATCTGGCTGAAGCCGAACGCTGTGGGTGATGTCACACTCCCTTGGCCCACTTCTTTATACAGTCTATGGTTCCATCTGGACTCTAGAACAGCCCCTATACATGTGTCAATGTTAGCACTACAGAAGTATTTTTCCATGACTGCATGCACTTTGTAGCACTTTGTAGCAAGACAAATAAATGAGCATTTTGGTTTCATTTGTTGCATCCTTGTGAGTTCAGACCCAGCTGGTGTATCAATACTGTATCAATCAACACTTACTGACAAGAAATTGGTGCCATTATTCAACCCCAAAAACTGAACACAATGCATCTTACAAAACAAGTCCTTTTTATTTAAACATCCATACAAACACAAACAGAATTTATGTAGGCAGACTCAAAATTGGTCCTCATGTACAAAACATTTACGTAGAGATGAACCGACAGTAACCAACGGTTAAAGCTCCACTGGGCCGGCCCACAGCACTCGCCTGGGCTCAGTGATCCACATCAGCATCCTCAAACTGTCCCGCCTCCGCTTCTACCTCCATGCCATCTGCAACACAGTGCTCCTGTCACAGGCCTGTTATACACTTGCCACATACCTGCCTATGTACCTGCCAGTTCTGTTACATTTGCCCCCACAAACTTGCCAGTCCCTCTACAACTGCCCCATGCTGTTAGAGAAATTCCATTTCAGAGGTATAATACTCTACACCAGAAGCATAGCCAGAGTGGACTGCACTAGACTGGGATGGACTGCACTATCAGTGTGTTGATGGTTCATGTGTCCATACGCTTGGTCCTCTACTAAATAAACCTCTCCTGCGTTAGGACGCCAGCCTCTTGCTTCTTCTCTTCAATTCTCGAGCTACTGCAATTTATTCTACAACACACATCTGCCAATTCTGCCCCATGCGCCTGCCAGTCCCATCATCTCTGCCTCAAGAACCTGCCACTCTCGTCAGGTCTGCCCCATGCACCTCCCTGTCCATTCATTACCTGGTAATCTTGCCATATCTGCCCACTGTACTTTCCCCACACACCTGCCAGTCCTGTCATATCTGCAGCACACACCTACCAGCTAGACCTGCTACATCTAACCCATACATCTGCTAGCCTCCTCATAACTGCCCCACAGACCTGACCTGTCTGTGTCCTCATGTCTGTCCCTTCATATCAGCCCCATGCACCTGTCCCCCATGCACCTGTCCCACACGCCTGCCTGTCCCACAGACCTAACTGTCCCACACACTGTCAGTCCTGTCATATCTGTCATATGCCATATCTGCTTCACATGGCTATCACTCCTCTATGGCTACCCCATACTTGCCCTTCTCCCTGGTCTGTCCCACTCACCTGTCACATGCACTTCATGCCAATCTTGCCATGTCCACCCAAGTGTCTCCCTCGTACTCATCTTCCCTGCACTCGCTCCTGTCTACCTCCATACTTAAAAGGTTCTATATTACGCAAATTGACCCTTGTGAGCTTTAAGCCATGTTATAATGTTACCTCATCAAAAAACATTTCTGGAGTTGTGTTTCGTTTCATTCACACATGTTTGAGCAACCCTTTATTATTAGTTTGTCTCCATCTCCAAAGCGTAAAATGCTCTGTTCCACCTTATGATGTCATGAAGCGGTAGTTTAAGTTAACAGCTACCTTTTACCTTTTGTCTAGTAGAGATTGGAAATTTCAGGGCTGATTCGTCCAAATGATCCCGGTGAATGGTGTATGGGGTTTAAAAACAGTGGATCATTTCCAATATTACCACATGACAACCCAAGGCGGAACAGAGTGTATTCTATTTGACGTAAGAAACATGCATGATGTGTGTTAAACGTGTGAATGAAACAAAACACAACTCCAGGTATGTTTTTGATGAAGTAACAGCATTATAACAGCTAAAAGCTCACAAGGGTGTGTGATATGGGACCTTTAAACAGACCTTCAAACTGGGCGGTGGACTCATCGGTGCGGACTCCGGCCATGTGGTACTGCTGCGACACAGACTGGGCCAGCATGCCCTCTAGTCTGTCCAGTGTGGCCTGGCCCTCTGCCGTCAGCGCAGACAGACCTTCCTCACACGTGTAGAAAGAGGGCACATCCCCCCGGCCCTGCTCTGTAGACAGGCAAACACACAACACAGGACTAAAATAAAAATGAGACTGTGAGAGACATGGGGGGACACACGGAACTACTTCTGAATGAATGTTTAACTGAATTAAGGTTCAAAGTTCAATCTCTTGACAAGATTCAGTTCACAGTGCATGTTTTGAGCATTAACATTTGACAGAAGATTCCACTGTTCTGTACTTCCTTAGTTCTCCAGTGGACTTGTTTCTTTTATGAAGTTGTTTTTGATGAATATTGTGATTTGAAATATCCAAATTAAAATAATGATCCACGGGTATGATAGATTATCTGTATACAGAGTGCAATAGGTCTGCTTTAATATTGCAACTTAGGGACAGATAATGATAGGGACAAATGTAAGGACAGTAGAGGGCGTTTTAGACTCACCTGCCTCTGTGGCCCGAACAACACACAGGACCGGAAGAGAACAAAACAACAAAACAGGAGATTATGAATATGGAAAACAATTAACCCACAGCCCCTTTCTCTCTGGCTCCACCCTCTCTCACCTGCCTCCTCCACGTCGTACTCGTCACCCTCGAAGTCCTCATCCGAGTCCTGGTCGTCGGGGTCGGGGTGCAGCGCCTGGCAGACGCACATGGCACTGAACATTGACTCCACTGAAAAGAAAAATATATTCTGCCCATAGTGATTTGACTTGATTACTGCTGTTTGTAATAAAACTCTATTTAAACCCAATAACCCCCCTCCTTTTACACATGGGGGGTTATTGGGTTATGTAACTGTATCCATCATATAACTAACAGCTTTGTATGAAGAAAAGTTCAAACATTATGAAACGTTCTAAAATCAGCCTGTAAATAGTCTTAATATATATCAAATTAAATGCCCAATCAAGATATTGGCCTAATTGATATCATGGAACCGATACCCAATCCAGGTATTCCTTTTCAGTATCGGTGTACACATAGTAAATAGTGCATGGATGTGGTTACTGAATAGTTTCACTTATTGAGTGGATTGCATTAATATACATTGTATTTTATCAGCATTTATGACATCAACCTATCCAGGGACCGAAGCTTAATTCGTAATTTTGCTCTAACCTGGCTCAAACATATGACCTCTTTTTGTACGCCAATGTTTTTTTATGTGCATTGTCTTTGATAAATAAACTCAACTAAACACTCACATGCACTCTTGTCTGTGGGTACAAATCGGATCTCTGTGATGGCCGTGTCCTCCTCACTGTCGCTGTCCTCTTCCGGCATTTCAGATTCATTTTCTTCTGAAACAAAGAGTTCAATGTACAGTGAAGTAGGCCCATCACAATAATTGACTTACCATTCAGTGCATGCTAGAAAAGCTTTTCTTCGCACCAGTGGAGACATTTTTCTTAGTTTGATATAGTATTATTAGGATTGTGTGATTACATTTGAGTTGTAGATAATAATTTGAATCTCCCTCAAATAATTAATTACAAGACACATTATAAATACTCAAACTAACCAAATACTGTAATATGATTCATTGTACTATTTATACATTACTCACCACATTATGTTTCACATGATTCACTAAGAAAAGGAGTCACTGTTATTATAATGATTTAAGCTTATTCTGAAAGTGAAAAATTTTATTCTGATACTATAGCTTTAAGGATCTGCTGATACCCGATATCAATCGATATCAGTGCTGATCCAAACATAGTTATTTATTCCTTAAGTATCCAATTTGTATGAATAAAAGTTCAAACATGAGACTTTCTGAGCTGACTAGGACCAGTAAATAGTCACTTAGTCATTACATCAATTTATATGTCCAACCAGGATATCAATTGAACCGAGATTTGGAAGCTGATATCCAGCTAAATTTTAAGTATTGGTGCCGATATCTGATACCAGTATTGTATCGGTGCATCCCTATCTCCAATATCCCCACTTGTAGTAGTACATAATGGTTGAACACATCTCACCACTGAGTTTGCCATTGACCATGACGTAGAGGTGCTCCTGGGGGTATGCGCTCACGTCTCTGGAGATGGCGTGCAGCCCGATGGAGGGGTATTCCAGAGCGAAGCCCAGGCCGGAGCCATCGAACCATGACAGACGCCTGCAGGGGAGACAGGTACAAGTTTGACTCATGTGTGGGACCAAACATATGTCAAAGTGTCTCAACAACCGTACGCTATTCAGTACACTGCAATGCTCTGAAGGACATTCATTACCAGCAGAATGGGACTTGGAGGAGTAGCCAATGATAACTTAAAGTGCATGTGACAGGTTGCACTACTAAAAGAAAGATTTTACAAAAACATCCTGTGTAGTTTACCACTTAACGTCACATCTTCTACCCGCAAATAAATCAGGAATAGAGGCAATTCCATAACTGCTACCTAGCAGGTCATCATAATGTTGAAAAGGCCCAACACTTGTTTAAAATTGCACAGTAGTTATAAGACTAAAAAAGAAATTACAACTTAATTTCATTACATTTTTTTTCCCCTTTTTTATTATTTTAGGATCTTTGTAAATTTTTTGTATTTTCCTTCTCAGCTTTTCCCCCATAACTGATATAAAACTATAAATAAATATTCACATGTGGGCTACTATCGCACCAAACCGAGTCATAATTACAAAAACATGAAAACCTCCCTGCATCATATGCACTTTAAACCTATTGTTGTTGAGCATTTATTTGCTTAATTACAGTTCAATATAATGAAGCCTTTACAAACTGCGTCACGTATAACAATTTTGTTGTTGTCCGATGAGCTGATTAACAGTCTAATCTCCGCCAGTCACTCACGTTTCTGCTACGTAAAGGGTCCCGCAGCCCAGCCGTTGTCCGTCCATCACCGCCGTGGTATCGGTCTGTTCGTGCCGCACGCCCTCGGTGGGTAGAGGGAGTTGTTTGAGCACCACCATCGTAGCTGGGACTCACAACGAGACTCTGATCGGGAGTTCGGGAGCTGCAGAGCGGGTCAGCGGGTAGATTACAGCGGGCTTCGTGACCCCTTTAGAGCTGTACGCGGGCAGACAGGTGAAACGTAACGGTGGAAGTGTGCGAAGTCAGTCCCGGCGCAGACAAGCGGCACAAAAGGATAAAGATGAGAGCGAGGTTTTTGAGGATGAAAGTGTCAAACTATTTCTCCATGTGAGAAGCTTTCAAACAAGTGTCGCGGCGCTACTCAGAGTCTTCCGCAGACGTAATATCCGGGAGAGAGCAAGTCCACTTCCGGTGTTTTTAATGCAAATAAAAAATATTTGTGTTTTATTTTGTATTTATTTATTTATTAAAGAGACAATGCAAGAAAACAGGAAAAAACAAGAGCATGAAAAAAATCCATCCTTACTGGGATAACATATTTATTGTCTGTTATGATTTTTGTCCAGATGTCACGGGTGGTTTTAATATATTGTTTTATTGACTATCTAGTTATTAAAAATATGCATGGTTTATTATTGGTCCTTCCTGTTATTTGCAACAGTATGAGGACTTTTTTCCCCATTCAAAATATATTTAATTTAAATATTGATTGCTCCCCTCTTTGAACCGCCACCTTAACGTGGTGGAGGGGTTTGAGTCCGTTGTTCTACTGGGGGACTTCAACGCCCACATGGGCAACTACAGTGGAAACTGAGCTAGCCACAGTTTGTCCATAACAAACACCATGTTTGAGCACAATGGTGTCCATCAGTGCACATGGCACTGGACACCCTAGGTTGGAGGTTGATGATTGACTTTGTTGGCCTGTCATCTGACCTGGGCTGGGGACATGGATTCCAAGTGGGCCATGTTCTCCACCTCTGTTGTTGTTACAGCTGCTCGTAGCTGTGATCATAAGGTCTGCGGTGCTTGCCGCAGCGGCAACACCCGAACTTGACTCCGTAAACCATCAGATCTTGCTGTTCAGGTTGACTCAGTTTAACATCTCCAGCCAAGCTCTTCAATGCTTTACCTTGTATCTGTCCCACAGGAAACAGTATGTGGTTGTTGATGGTGTAAAGTCTTGTAAGGTATTTTCTAGCAATGCAGCATTTCATCAGATGCAGAGCAATGTGAGAGACTACAAGGACTACAAGGACGGTGGACAAGAAGATAACACCTATGATCTGGTCTTGCAACTTCTTATCTGTCACCCCTATTCACCAAGGACTGTGTGACCTCCACCCTGAGAGGGCCATAAAACAATTACATTATTTGACTCTAAAACAAACACATTGTTTGATGTTAAAGTGATCACATTGATTTTGCCTAAAGGTTTCTTAAGGTTGTGACAACATGCTAACCTGAAGAAGACCTGCCTCTCTCACACACACACACACACATTGGGAGACCCTATATAAGCTGTCAACACAAACATTTCAGGACTCTCTTCCTATCCTTTCCTGAGAGTCCGGTGCTTCATTGTTCACTTTACCTGCGTGGAACTCATTAAACCCTTCTGACTTTATACTTTAGTTTCTTAGTCCTCTTTGACGCTTGCACCAGAAATGAACAATTCTTACAGTCTTCATGTGTAGACAGTGATGTTGGTGTCCCACAAGGGTCGATCCTTGGGCCATTTTTATTCTTCCTCTTTATCAATAACTTACCAAATGCTTGTCCAAATGTATTCTCACAGATGTATGCGGATGATGCAGTCATATACACTCAAGCCAAAAATGTTCAGCAAGCTGCTGATGACCTCACAGCTTCCTTATCATTGGTGCATAACTGGCTTAAGGACTCGTGCCTCTTGTTAAACACCACAAAAACGGTCTGTATTTACTTTTCAAAACGTAACACTGATCTATGTCTTTCTTAACGGTGTAGAACTTGATCTGGTCTCAGAATTTCAATACCTTGGAGTCATCCTAGACCCAACATTGTCCTTTAAAAGTCACATAAAAAAAGTGTCCCAGGTAATTAAATTCAGTAATTAGAATTTTTGTCACATCCGGAATAACTTAAACATGAGTGCTGCTGAAACCTACTTCTACTCTATGATCATCTCCCACATAGACTATTGTTTAACTACTTGGTCTCTTGCTTGCCCCACAACAAAACCATTGAAAACGTCTATAAAAGAGGCCTAAAAATACTTGATAAAAAAACCATCACTGTCACGTTCTGAAAGAGCATAGACTATTGGACTTTAACAACATCAAACTTAAAAGAGCTTGTCTAATTTATAAGGTCCTACACTCCCTCGCACCACCACCCTTAAAGGAGTACATTAAATATAAAGACAATCTAGCAAGGGCCATGCGAGCCACCACCAGAGGTGACCTGCTGATCCCCCACAGACAGACCAATTTTGGTCAGAATGTATTATCTGTCCATGGTGGGAACCTGTGGAATAGTCTCCCGGTAACCCTGAGAGAATGTCCCACATACAGTTCTTTTAAAGCTCAAATGAAAAACTGGTTATGGACAAACCAAACATGCATTCATCCATAGTAGCAATGTGATTTTAACTGTTCCATAGAGACATAATTGCATGTATGGGCAAAATATGAAGGAGGTGGGTGTAGAATGTAATTGTCTTGAATGAATGGGTGGCCAAACTGACTGAATGAACGGGGCTTGTGTAATGACTGGAATGTTCAATATTTTGTATGGTGCAATAATGGGAACTGTGCAATAAGTGTATTTGTGCAATGAGAGTAATGTCCAATGAATGGAATGTGCAACTGTGTGGAATGTGCAACCATGAGAACTGTGCAGTGAATGCAATGTGCAATTTTTAACGTGACCCTTTTTGTGACCCCAGCCCCTGGGACAACAGATGGAAACTAGCCTTTGCCTATAATGTGGTGAATTTACATTCATGTTATTTCATGTTTGTTCATTAATATGCATTGTTCCAGTCAAATAAATAAACCCGGTGGTGGACACCGGAAGTAAGGGATGCTGTCCGGCTGAAGAAGGAGTCCCAAGAGCCTTGTTGGCTCGTGGGGCTCCTGCGGCAGTTGACGAGTACCGGCGGATCAAGGACACAGAAACTCAGGTTTAGGAGGAGCTCGGGGAGGCCATGGAGGAGGACTATGAGCCTCAAAGAGAGTGAGGAAAATCTGGGTGTGCCTGCTAAGACTGCTGCCCCCGTGACCCGGCCCTGGATAAGTGGAAGAAAATGGATGGATGGATGGATATTGTTTGCTATGGCAACAGACTTGTTTTCCTTCTGAACCCCATGGATAGGTCATAATAATTTCCTTCCTTAGTCCATGTACTGAGATAATATATTTATAATGCATTTTGATTTTTGTGTCATAGGTGGTTTAATCTATTGTTTTTATGGTCTACATAAAAAAAATGTGATATGCTGCTTTTTTACTTTTTCCAAGTTCAGAATATAAAAAATATTGTAACTGTTAATTGCTACGGCAGACGGTCCAATGTTTTCATCAATCTGAAATCGTAAAAATAGTTGATTTGGTCAAACAACTGAGACCATCATGTTATGTGAATAAAACAAACACCTAGACAACAATTAAATGTCATCTTTATTTCTTTTATTGCACACTTTTAATGTCTGAAACACATTTCTATAATAGAATAAAGCAGTGTTATACTCTTCAGAATCCATCTCTACAAACCCCCTTCCCATGTTTTACAACTCTGGAATTTCATCATTTTGGTACTGCTAAGGAACTACATGGTACAGCTAATTAGTAAAAAATAGTATAAACATGTTGTAGGGATTAAAACAGCAAGAGACTGCACTGGGTTATGGAAGTCACTGAGCACAAAATGCACACATCATCTCAACAGTGAATCGTCCATATGCAGAGTATGACAGCAGATCAGACTTGTACACAACAGTTAGTGCAGTGATGCGTGTTCTGTGTACACGCAGACACAACGGGCTCCACAGACACTGGCCCGAGTCCCCTATCCCGAGTCCTCGGGCCCAAACAGTAACATCCCTATGGCCTATTCTTGTAACACAGAGACTTACTTCCATGTGGCACTAAAACAGTTTAAAGAAGACACATGAATCTTTATTTGAATCTCCCTCCAGAAATTTGGTTGATAAAATGGTAAAATGAAGTATAATTAGTGCGTTTTGCTGTATTTTAAAATACATTAAATAACTACACAATTGGCAAAAATAAAGTGCTAAAAATAAATCAGCCAAAGAGTAATAATTCTATACCCAAATTAGCATATATAAATATATATTTCTTAAATATGGATTGCTTATACCACCATAGTCTTATCAAAAATCAGTGGAAAGTGCTCATTACAGTTTATGTAGTCAATTGAAAACAATTTTGCAGAATCTGCATTTAGAACAGGTTGGATGCCCTCTGCTGGCTTAAAGACATACTGGCAGCCCAGCTACTAGCAACATTATGCTAAGGCATGAGTCTTATGGTGCGTTCCAGGCAACTGATAACTGTAACATTCCCCAAAAATGCCCTGGTATGCCCTGGAATGCTGCTCAAATTGGTAATTCCCACTTGTGAACTGGGAATATAAATTAAGCTGACTTCTTACAACAGTACTAATCACCACAAACAGTGGATCTGAGCATTTAACCACCGCATAAAACATACAAACAGGTTAAATCAGACATTTGTTTAACATGTACATTTAGCCTACAGTTTAACATAAGCCATGTTGGTTACAGTTTACAGTTTACAATGCTTTGAGGTTGGAACGTTCAAGTGGGAAATATCTCAGTTTCCAGTTGCCTGGAACCATAGACTGTATACAGTCTATGCCTGGAACGCACCATTAGTCAAGGTCATTTAAGGTGTATTAAAAAAAAACAAAAAACAAAAAAACAAAAATAAATTTCTGTAAATACTGCTCCAGGTATGTTTTAGAGATGGTCACAACTTATAACTATTGTAACATGGTTGTGGTTTAGCATGTCTTCTTTTAAATCACAGAAGACACAAACACACAGTTTACAGTGGTGTCAGGACTGGGCATAGCTGTGGTGTTTAGGGCCCTTGTGTTTGCGGCCCCTTGGTCTGCCTGTCCTCCCTGCACTGCAGCCCTGCTTGTCCTCACCAGCCAAGCGTTGGACTCTCTTCCTCACGGGCCCCTCCTCCTCCTCCTCCTCCTCCTCTGAAGATGTGTCGGGATCAGTGGGGGGACCTTGTCGGGGCCTCTGTCTGTGTCGCCTCCTCTTTCGGTGCCTGGCCTGGGGTCGCTTCCTCCTGTTCTCCTCCTCCTCCTCACCACAGTCCTCCTCAGAGTCTCTGGAGAGCGCAGAGACTAACAGAACGGGAAAGGGGAAGTTAGGGATGTAGAAAGGAACTACACAGCACAACAATTGATGAACATGTGAGCCAATGACCTGATAGATGGCCACGACTGGATAAAACTAAGACTAAATCAATCCACTAGAAGGCCGACCTTTACAGGACATTGCAATTCAGATCAGCCAACCATGGAGATATCATTAGCATTAGAGACTACAAATGTATTTTCACAACACAGACTGAAAAACTGAGTCTTCATAACGTTTTTTATTTGTCTAGTTTAGTCGACAAAACATTAGACTAAATCTAAAGTAGTTCGATTTTTCGGGATATTTTGAACATGTAAGTATATAGAAATCTGGTCATAAAAAAATAAACTGTGTATATATAAAAGGTCAATAAAATAAAAATAATGTGTTTCAAAGAGAGTAGGAAATAACACTAAAGTCAAAAGTAAAAATATTAAAACAATTTTAAAGACCAAATTATAACTATTAAAATTCTAACTGTAAAAAGACTTTAAATTGATGGAGTTCTTATCCATAAAAGTCTTTAAGGTGCAGGGATTAGAGACGGCCTCAATAACGCGCACTTGTTTTTCCTAATCCGTAGTCCTCATATCATTTTATTGTTTGTATGTGCTGTAACTATGGTAATTATGTGTTGAACTGCTCTCTCATAACCAGGACTCCCTAGAAAAGGAGTTTTTTAATGTCAATGGGATTAAAAATATAAATAAAAATTAAAATATTTATACCATATGTAAACCTTTGGGAAATTATATATGGTCTGGTTAGGGCCTCAATGGTTAAATA
This sequence comes from Periophthalmus modestus, assembly GCA_019594935.1. Taxonomy (NCBI): domain Eukaryota; kingdom Metazoa; phylum Chordata; class Actinopteri; order Gobiiformes; family Gobiidae; genus Periophthalmus; species Periophthalmus modestus. The sequence goes on from JAIEZT010000016.1 coordinate 11,783,540, forward strand.
CATTTAAATGGAGCCCAGATCTTATCTCTACTTTTCTTTCTTTTTGTTTTTTGATTCATTTTTATTAGTTGACAACATCTGTGTGACTATTTTTGTCAGCAAAAATATGATAACAATTATTTGGGCTACACAGTATTGGAAAATTATGAGATATGGCTGTTAAGAACTGGGATATTGATAATATTGTAATATTTTAGTATACCTTTTGACTCCACAATTTCAAATAACAACAAAAATACATGGTTTAATTTACTAGTGAAACTCTATCAAAATAAAAACTTAACAGCAAATGCAAGAGTGCTGCTGACCATCGCTGTAGTCACTGGACACTGGCTCCGGGCGTCTTTTCACACTCTTGACAGCCGGGGGCGCTCCGCTGTCCGAGCTGGAGTTCTCACAGTAGTTGACCTGCTGCTGCTGGCCTCTGCGCAGAGCCCTCCTGGAGCTATCCTCTCCGCTGTCACTAATACTGGAGCAGCCTGTAACACAGCAGGGAATGTTCAACCATAGACTGAACTATGGGCACAACAGAGGGGCTTTGTCCAAGTGTCAGGACTCACCAGGGCATCTGACATTACAAACTTAAAGTGGAACTCAACACTAAATGTACTTTATTTTCACTGCTAAACTGTGTATATGGTGTTTTATGGCAAAATGTACTATTCCTAGACTTTTTTGTTCACAACTTCAGTGCAAACTAAGTACATTTGGAGCTTGAACATGTGTGCCGACTTCAGTGGCCTCTGCAGTTTCCAATAGTTGATGACATCATGAAAGACTGCCCTGATTACATCCATGTGATTCTGATTCCAAACACCTGGCTGCTGGGGCGAAGTTTAAAGTGTGGATACCTGTTATTGACCAATCACACTCATACCCTCCAGGTAGTGCCCAGTTTAGCAGCTGTTTGAAATCTGTCTGTGGGAGGAGTTTAGGTGTTTAGTTCAACTTTAAATGTAGATGTATCACTTAACACGCTTTTTTTCAAAGATTACACTGTAAGTTTTATTATTTAAAGGGGCGATATTACTCAGTTCTCCGATCTACTTTATAATGTTGTTTCCTAATCACGAACATACCTGGAGTTGTGTTTTGTTTCATTCACATGTTTAACACACAAACCCTGCATATTTGGGCTGTGTTTTTCTCTCAAACAGAAAACACTCTGTTCTACCCTGTGATGTCATCTGGTAAAGCAGGAAGAGCTCCATTGTGTTTTTAAACTCCACACACCATCACTAGAATCATTTCGATAATTCCCTGGAATTGCCCAGCTCTACTAAACAAAAGGTAAAAAGGCTCTTATTTAAAGGGGTTACTTAAACATGTGTGAATGAAACAAAATACAACTCCAGGTATGTTTTTGAAGAGGTAACAGCATTGTAACATGGCTTAAACCTCACAAGAGTCAATTTTGCATAATATAGGACCTTTAAGTCTTGTAGATTATACGGGCATTCTTTTTTCTAATTGATTATTTTATGATATTATTTATTATCAATATCATCTTGTAGATGCTACATCAGCTACATGTACTTACTGAAGTGGAGATGTGAGATGTGGTGCTTTTCAGAGAACCATACCCATGTGCTCCGGGCTGTCCAGCACACGTGTCCTCTTCCTGGACTGACCTCGAGGCTTGGACAGTCTCCTCATGGCCCTGTCCCCACTCAGACTGTCCCCGCTGCACACTTCACTATCCACCTCCTCTTCCTCCTCCTCCACCCCCCAGGCGGCCAGCTCCTCTTCCTCCTCCGAGCTGGAACAAAACACACCAAACTGAGTGGACCATGTGTACCTTTGATTGTTGATGAAAAAGCATGTTCAAGTTTCAGAGAGTTTGACTTTGACATACTGGGAGACTAGTCCGGTCTGGGGCTGGGACTGTATCTGTGCTGCTGTAGGGTGCCTGTACCTGTGTTGGTGTGGGGTACAGGGGCATGTACCTGTGCGGCTGTGGGGTGCATGTACCTGTGCTATTGTGGGGAATGGGGGCGTGTACCTGTGCAGCTGTGGGGCATGTACCTCTGTTGATGTGGGGTACAGATGCATGTACCTATGTGGCTGTGGGGTGCATGTACCTGTGCTGCTGTGGGGTGCATGTACCTGTGCTGCAGTGGGGTGCCTATACCTGTGTTGGTGTGGGGTACAGGGGCATGTACCTGTGCTGCAGTGGGGTGCATGTACCTGTGCTGCTGTGGGGTGCATGTACCTGTGTGGCTGTGGGGTGCCTGTACCTGTGTTGGTGTGGGGTACAGGGGCATGTACCTGTGCAGCTGTGGGGCATGTACCTGTGTTGATGTGGTACAGATGCATGTACCTATGTGGCTGTGGGGTGCATGTACCTGTGTGGCTGTGGGGTGCATGTGCCTGTGTGGCTGTGGGGTGCATGTACCTGTGTGGCTGTGGGGTGCATGTACCTGTGTGGCTGTGGGGTGCCTGTACCTGTGGCTGAGCAGGTACTCGTCTTCCTCGCTGTCCGCTGCTGTGCTGTCACTCTCCAGGTCATTTAGCCTCCGCCTCTTTCTTTTCCTCACATGACTAGAGGGCCATCGGATTGGCCTCTGGGGGTCTGGCCTCTGGGAGTCTGACCTCTGGTGGCTCAGTCTCTGGTGGTCTGGTCTCTGATGATCCGGTCTCTGGTGGTCTGGTCTGTGTGACAGCCCTGTGAGCCCAATGCCCTCATCTGACACGGAGCTTATGGTTCTGCTGGATCTTCCTTCAGACAACGACAACAACACACAAGGTTATAAAAGACAGATGAAGGGATTTTACTTCTATGGGGTATTAACTGCTAACACATAAGATCACCATGTTACCGTTTATTGTTTTGAAACTGCTATATTTGCCGAAAAACAAGGTATTGGCGTTTAATAAGTTCCACTTTTGTTTTTGACGATCCAAGATTCAGTCACGCCCCCCTCAGAGCACTGTCACAACACAATCAGCGTGCATCCCACTAATGAAACTATTTTTTTTAAATCATGCTAATGTGTATTTATGGAGAACTGTTGTGGGGGAGCATGGGTGGGGCTTGTGGGCTGAGAATTCCAAAGAATCTTACAGCTAATCGTAGAGAGGGTTCGAACAGGGCCCGGGAGAGATCACCGACTTACTCGAACATGCAAAACCTCTTCAAGCATGTTTGATGAGGGAATAACATTATAACACGGTAGAAAGTAAAAATAAGTCCATGAACTTTAAATTTCATGATTTTCAAATTTCAAAAAGTTTCTTATTTTGCTGGCTTCGTACCTGTGGTTAATATTCATCATAGTTTTAAATCAGTTAAATGGCAACTTGTGAAAAAAACATTAAGAAAAAGATGAGAAATTACAGAAAGAAGTGAGTTTTAAAATGTCTCTATGTCATCAATATACAAAACTCCATCCAAAAAACAGGCACAATTTACATGCAAGTTTCAGTTTGTCTAAAGGTGTTGTCATCTGTTTTTATTTGTCAAATAACTACTTAGACATGTTACTACCCTTGTTTATATTATGGTTGCAATGTATGAGTTATGGAATTATCTCTAAGTATGTCATATCTACTGATCGTATCCAACCAGGAAGTGAAATGTTCCACTGAAATGAGTTGTCTGAGCGGCCATATGCACTTTCTGAGGCAAAGCTAAATAGGATTGGAGTTACAGCATAAATGACAGTTGTTGAGGGAGAACTCACCGCTCAGGTCTCTGTTGTCCTTGATGGCCTCATTTATGGCATCATCAAAGTCATCGAACCTATGAGACAGCAACACAAGTGGTCAGCACTACACACTGTTCAAAAGCCTCAAGTCTACTCCTGTGCAGGACTGAAATAGGCTGAAGTGGAATGGGCAGAGGTCCCATTAGCTCACAGGTCAGCACTTCAATCCCAGCTCTGACCAATGCATGCTGTGAAAACCGTGCCTTGGTCGCCTGTTGTGTCCTTGGGCAAACTTCACACCCACAGCCAATAGTAAGACGGGATTCAAGATGTGACAATTATTCAGGTAGGCGGTCAATCACTGTGATTATTCAAGTCAAAATTTTTGAATTTGAAATCCTCACATGCTCAAAATGCTGTTTTAGATATCACATTGACCTTTTGTGACCCATGTCTTTTCTCAGTTGAAAACTTGATAAAACAGTTGACACATCCCATCTGTGAATGTGCTATTTTCTGCAGTTTTGCGAGTGCAACCACAGTGACTATCTGATGTGAGTCACCGCCACAATCGGCTTAGATCTTCACCCGGGTCCATAACCTGTCATGCAATGTAAAATGAAACTACTCTTGGGCCTGGTATTACTGAGCTGCAGTTTACCAATCTGATTATGCCTATTTGCTGTCAGAGATTGAGGCATTAAAATGTAAGTTATAGTTGTAGGAGGTGGCTGAAACAATCGATAGGTTTTGTCTAAGCTAGAGATGCACTATATTTGCAAAATGAAGATCCTGATAATAATTTTGCACTTTTTGGCATCTTCATAATATTTGTATTTTAACAGTGTATCAGGAATGTGTCCAAATGTGCCTATAAAAGTCTTAAATGTGTGGCTCAAGTACAAAATGTGAATGGACCACAAAACAAACCACAACAGTGCACAAATTTCAGTTACCCTATACCCTACACTAGAAGTTTCTGTTTTGTTTTAGTAGGCTCTTTTTGTTATTTTTAATACTTTTAATTATAGACAATATATTAGAAACTCAAATTTTGCATTTCTCCAGAAGAACAACTGTGATACTAACCGTCTGTCCGTATAGTCTGAGCTATGTGTAAAATATAGATAGATTTTTTTTTTAATATAATGCATGTGTCAAAACTATAGTTAGCCATACATTTACATACCTTGCACAGGAAAAATGTTATTTGTAATATTTGGTAATTGCAGTCATGTGCAAATAAAAATAAAGCATTCAATTTTCATCTTGTTTGTATTACACAACATGTTACCAAACCAAGCTATGTGGAGGGTAAAATGTTCTTTCCACTGAAGCTAAAAGAAGTGTGTGGTCATTTATCTTATGCCTGATCTCAGTGTAGAGTTGTCATTCAAAGTTCAAATGTAGATTTTAACTTGTTTGGGTATAGAACTCCTTTGGTTATGGGTACATGAGTCGCTATTTGGGCTTTCATTTATTTTGAACATTTCTTTGTTGGGCTTTAATTTTTTTTAAATTTAACCTTTTATAGCTTGAATCTTATCATATAGCCAAAAAATAAATCTTACCATATAGCCAAAAAATAACACACAAGATTACACACGATAAAGATTAACCCCAAAAAATATAGTTCCAACTTTCATATATTGAACGATAAGTAGTAATTATCATGAGAGGCGTAGCGAACACCCACAATGCACTATTGACTTTAGGTTAGAGCTAAAAAAAAAATTGCATTCCTGAGGGTGCCTATTAAAAAAATATGTATGACTTGTAAGTAATGCCGAGAATGTCAAATTTATTCATCCAAAATCTGAAATCTGCTTAAAAAAACAAGCAAACAGAATTTTACTGACAGAATTTGCACCAACAAAAATGATCAGATCTTGGTTTTCTTATAAGAACCCTAAGTTCACCTACAACGTCACTGTCGCTCCATCAGATAATCTGCTCAAATGCTACTCAAATGCTTCCTTATGAACCTTTACTCAGAAACCCCTGAATGGAAAACACTCACTGACTGATCTTTGAAAATGTGATTCTTCTTAGCTTTGAGAGTTTTGAGAAAATGATCCATCGCAGAGTCGTTTTTTTTAATGAACCTTGTGTGTGCTGTGTGTATGCCTTGTTTAAGTGCACAAAGTGGAACAGAGTGTTTTCTGTTTGAAAGAAGAACTCAGCCTAATTTCAATTCCATCTCGTCTCCAAAAATGCCATTACTTTCACCATTCAGAAAGTTTGATTTAACAAAGGTCTCACACGCACTTGAGGAAAGGTGTTTCACTGCTGTATGTTCTTGGTGTCAATATTTTAAATAACCTGAAAACTGTGATTTTCTCACTATAATTGCATAGCATGGAGAGGGAGTAACAAATGCAGGAAATAGTAATGTGTCTTTGAGTGTCTGGAAAAAAGTTTGTGACGACTGTACTATGCTTGGATGATACTGGTGGGAGGAGGGCCACCTGTAGCTGATGAGCTTCCTGGTTCTGGTGGAGCGTCTCCCCAGGCGACTCTTCCGGGCGTCCTTCTTCTTTATGTTCTTCTCCTCCACTTTGTGCTCCTCCTACAAACCCACAGGAACATTTCACTCAACATAAAGCAAAGCCAAAAGCAGCTCATCAGCGGGAAAGTATCAACACAGTCTAGTCACTCTGAATATCATACATTTTCCTGTGGATGTAAAGCTAACTGTAGACACTGCTCTGTCTTAACCTCTGTTAAAGTAAACCTCAGATGAAGCTAGCCAGCATTAACCAACAGTTTTTCAGTTAGTCACTCTCACCTTTTTGTTGAAAATCAAACACCTGAACAGGACCACGACCATTCGTATTGTTCAGAGGCTCCACTGTGAAAAAATACAAAATGGAGCCTGTCATGGTCCTGTTCAGGTGTTTGATTTTCAACAAAAAAAGTGAGAGGTGAGACTGAAAACTGAAAAGAACAACTGGCCAATGCTAGCTAGCTTATGACTGTTTTTTCTGGTCATATTGTGTTAAAACCAAGCTCAGAATAAAGGTTAACTAAGAAAGCTTCAGACAGAGCAGAGCCTACAGTTAGCATCACACCACCAGGGAATGTTGATGACATCAGCTGCAAAGCATCAATAGATATATACGCGCAAGTATAGGTCTATGTGTCTCACCGGGATGATGTTCTCCAGACTGATGCCCACGTACACCAGGCGCTCCCTCCTGCACACACACACACACGGCTCAGGTCAGACATGAAGGAGCTAAAGGAGCAGCTGGAGGTTCAGGTGAAGGCTTACCGTCGGTCAGCCAGTTCCTGCCTCTTCAGAGCACTGTCCAAACTGGTCAGCTGTTCCTCCAGACGCTCGCATAGTTGCTTCTGAGGAGAACAAACAAAGCTTCAGTACTCGGGTCCAAAAGTCCATCAGCTCCATGAGTGTTTTACAAGACATTTTAACAGCCTGATGGTTCATTTTAAAGCCCTCAGTTCACTGGACCCTAGAGCGCTATCACATTACAATCAGCATGCATCTCGCTAAACTACTGCACATCGCATCAGAGGCAGTGTATTGTTTTGTATCATGGTCATAGACTGTATAAAAAAAGTGGAGTAAGTGAGTGTGACGTCACCCATAGCGTTCGGCTCCAGTCAAATGAAGCTCATCGAGGCAGTTACAAGGGACAAATTCCCATCATGAGCATCATAGCAACCAAAGAGCCAATCTGGAGCAAAGCTGTTGAAGGTAACGACCCTTCCCACCCAGGTTTAATGGACACTGTCAATCAAACTTACTGCTAACGCTAGCGGGAGCAACCTTGAGGAAAGAAGACAGCTGATTTGTGATTAATGTCCATATCCTGAGTTATGGACACAATAGCGAAATAAACATAACAGGATCACGTAGAGAGGGTTAATATGAACATTTTAAGACCAAAATGACGAGCCTGACAGCAGCAGTTACGGAGAGAGTTTTCTAAAATAAAGTGAATTGAAGTGGGAAGCGCAGCCCATGATCATTTCCTATTTGGAACGTGCCAGCTAGCAAGTTAGCTATGTCCATTTATATATACAGTCCATGATCATACTTTGGTATATTTACAGAAAAAGGATGTGTGAGAACATGGGTGACATAGGCTCGTGGGCTCGGCCTTGTACAGGATCACACTGCTAACTGTAAGGAGGCTTCGAATAGAACTCGAGAGAGATCGCTAGATGACTCAAACATGCATGGATGACATCTAAAACCTCTTCAGGCCATGTTTTTGATGAAGCAACATAATAACATATTGCATTGTACCCCCTCTTTAAGTCAATCAGAAATGAATGCATCCAGTAGAAATGCATCAGAGGACTCACATGCTGACAGGGAGGACAGAACCACTCTCCCTCTGGCACCAGCATAAGCGGAGGGCGCAGACAGGCTGTGTGGTAGCCAACGTCACACGAGTCGCACAGGAGGATCTGAGGAGCATACACACACAGGCATATCACTACCGGAGTTCACCAGGATTCAAATTCTCAATATCAAGCCTGATTTGCAGAGTTTTGACTATTTTAGTTTAGACTTGTGCTGCAGGGTTAATCGAAATTTAATCAGAATCACAATTTGAAGTGATGCAATTAGCAAATTTATTTTTGTAAAGCCCAAAATCACAACAGCAGTCACCTCTTAAAGCTAAAGCTGAACATGATAATTGATGTAACCAACAGAAAGTAAGAAAATCAACAATGAAGCAAAGTGCAATTTCTGAAGTGCCATAATTTCCTCCACAAACAACAAACTCTCCTGTCTTATTCTGCATAAAAACTGCTAACTGTAGTTTAAATCTGTACAAACATGTTCTGAAATGTGAATCTTGTATTAGGTTGTCAGTTCATATTTCAATGATTTCAATTCTTCTGTTTAAAATGTGAACTTTGAACACAATGCTATTATTAAAACATAACACGCAAATCTAATAAAATGCTTGTCAGAGAAATAAAGATATTGAGATATTGTGTTATTTTTCCAGAACTGTGCAGTCTTTTAGACGTTTAGGTAATGTGGGTAAAATCACAGATGTACCAGCTCGGGGTGATTGGCCAGTCCACAGTGTGTGCATGCGTCTGCTGTGCTGGCCTCTTCCTCCTCCACCAGCTCCTCCGACTGCTCCCTGTACTCCTCCTGGGACTCCTGCTTCGCTTTGTCTTTGTCGGACCACTTGGGGCGCCCCTGAGAATAGATTTAAGATTAGGTCTGGACTACTCTGTGAACATATTTGAATTGCTTTGATTACATTATATTCACAAGAGCCCCCAAATAACGTTTTTTGGTTCATTTCTGTTAGTAACTAGACTAGGGCTTGGTAATTTGTCACATTTTTATCGAGATCAATATTCGGTCACTTGTCGATGATCAGCCTGGGTCTTTTTAATCTAAGAGTATACAGCTAAACCAGTCACTAACTAGACCCTCAAACTCGCTATAGTTCAACACAAATCGGGATTTTAACAATATCTAGATTAGCTGCCCCCCATCTGTATCAAATATTATTCACTTGCATATTGTTGTGATGTCAAAATAAACCCAGCTGCTCTTATTACACATGTGGTTAGCGTGGGCGTTACCCTCTGTCTCCTGGTCTGCACAGCGGCCCCTTGGAGATGGACTGTACTTGTGCTCTGTCCCATACTCTTCCTCTGGCTCTCCACGGCCTTTGAGCTGGGCCTGAAATCACATTCAAACACACTTTACTACCTTTACTGGTGACATTTGTCTTAAAAAAAAATGGTAACGCACACCAGTATACTTGTAGAGGTGCATATGCAAAGTAAAGCTAATTCAAAAATGCCAAACTGCATAGCACAACATTTATCAGTATATTTTTGTGTTTTTACTGACTTATTTTAATGCTGTATTTTCTTTATGCAATGTGTTTACTGATGTTGTTTTTACTTTGTGCAGCACTCCTTGGGAACTGTGTGGTAAAATGTGCAATTGATACTTTGCAGTGCCATCACGCTGGGGGTATTCTGCATGTATGTGTGTGGCGAAATGTTCAAAACCATGGTAACATAATGCACACAAGTTTTTAAAAAGTTTTAAGATGGTCTAAAAACTCGAGAAAAAATACAAAATGGATTGAAATAACACATTTTCAGGAGCCTGCGTTCAATATGAATGCTCATGGTCCTGTTTGTTTTTAACTAAAAGGTGAAAGTGACTGCTGAAAATTTGTTGGCTTAGGCTAGCAAGCTTGTGGCTTTAATGGTATTTGAGAGGAAGTTGTAAATGAAGCACAGTAAAAAATAATTTAACCTGTTGTAGTTCCAACTAAGTCAGTCTTTCTGGTGAGACTGAGTTAAAATAAAGCTCAGATAAAGTCTAACAAAGCCTCAAACAGAGCATGCCTACAGTTAGCATCACATCCCCAGGGAATGTTGATGACATGAGCTGCAAAGTATCCGTATAAATAGAGCATTGAGGTTTGTGCGAAAGTAGAAGCTGAAGTTCCCAAGTGAACAAAAACAAACATGGTGACACCAACAGATGTACTTCATACGGTTCAAAGGTTATTTACCGAAACATTATCAAAAATGTCAAACTGAATCTGGGATCAACTGAGAGTGGGGCAGATTTTTATTTTTATTTTGGACACTCCTCTTCATGCTATATGCTGCATCCCGTGTCGAACTCACCTGCAGATCCTGGCAGACCTCCTCAGCGGTGCCTCCCCCTCCTCCTCCCCTCCCTCAGGCTGCTGGTGCTTGGCACTTCTGGCTCGGAGCTTGTTTTGGCGATGCGGAGGGATCTTGATTTTGAGCCGGATGCCTTCTTTCTGGAGCTCAGATGAAGCCTCCTCCATAGGCGTGTCCGAGATAAGGGAACCATTGAGTTCTACTTTGTCCTCCTTTTGGTCTGGAGTACTTTGTGTTCCTGCACCGTCCTTCTCTAAAGTATCTGCACACTCGCTCCTGTTATCTTTTTCTACCTTTAATTCAACGTTCTCTACATCCTTAGTGAAAATAGGAGGGTCTGAAGACAGCACTGAAGCTTGGCAGTTGGTGTCGGCAACGTGTGTCTGCTGGACCAGCACAGACTCCCTCCTGGCCTCCCTCGGCTCCTGTGCGCACGTGTCAGTAGGCTGCTGGGACTCTCTCTGGGTCTGCTGTAGGTTTCGGATGACCCCCACATGTCCTACGGGGGCCCCTGACTCTCTCCTGTGGGGCAGTGTTAGGGGAGGGTTCCCATTGGTCAGCTCAGGCCCGGAGGAGCTGCGACAGTCTGTGGATTGGATGACAGAAGGATTGACCACGATGATGCTGCAGTTGTTGTTGTTGTTTAGGAGCAGGTTGCTGTGATAGTCTTGAGACAGTTTGAGCTCCCTCTTCTTCAGGGGGATGGTGGCCTGCTGGCTGCTGCTCTTCACGAGGCTGGGTTGTGTGTCCAGTCTGAGCGCTCCGGGTGCTCTGAGGACGGACACGGCGTTCCGGCTCAGTGCGGTCACTGTGGTGATGGTGCGAACGTGGTGGTCAAACACAGGGGGCTTACACTCACTCGGCTTCTCTGTCTCTGCCAGCTCAGGGCACGGCTGCTGGAGCTCTGCACACAAAGACACGCACATGTATGCACACACAGGTCAAGGGACCAAGTAGAGAGCTATAAGAAGAATACAGAAATGGACACCATACTTTAACTCCTACTTCTTGTAATATATTGTACAGTCTAACAGTACTCTTACTTGGGTAAAAGTTTTGGTTCCTCTTCCCACTGTGAACAAGTCTACAAGTGACAAACGCTTTATGTTGACAATATGAAATGATTTGAACATGTCTTTCTTGCATCAGTCCTTCATTAAGTATTTTATTTTTGTAATATTTGTGGTCTGACAAATTTTTTTTTCTCAACTAATTATACTAACAATGTATAAATCAGAATCAGCGAGCAGAAACTTGGTTATTTAACATAGTCAACATATTGGATTGGACATAATGGACTGGGTCATTCAAATTAGAATATTATTTGCAACCAGCTACTTTTGTTTAGTGAGTGTTCAGCTCAGAGAGGGTGCTTTTAGGTGCATTTTCAACTGGTTTTAGTCATAAGAACTGGCAACCCAAATGTAAGGCTTGTGTGAGGCTCATTCTGCTTTCTAATGGGATCTTAATAAAGTAAACTAAACTAAATTACATTATAAACAACTTGGCCATCATATCCAATGTTTTTCTAATAAATCGGCATTACTATTGTTATCAGTCAGCCTGTTTCGATTAGAGCACGGTTATCTTGCATCTGGGGACACAGATAGATTTGATCTTTATGCAATATAAATGGCCAAACCTCCTTGTCAATGGATTTTTATATTTTTTTAAATGATTTCTTCTTGATTGCTAAATTACATTGTAATTCAAGACACATGTTTTAAATACGCTAAACTAACAAGGCGAGTTAGTGAGTGGTGGTGGGAGGAGCTGATGGTGCAGATTGGCGGCCTGGCTTCAGTCAGACTACCCCAGGGCAGCTGTAACTGTGACTGTGTGCATAGAGTTAAGATAAGTTGGAAAAATGCTATATGAATAATGCATTACTATCAAGACAAATTCTCTATACTAGACAGTTTTGTGCACCAAGCCCCACCAAGCTACAAGCTGTATCATTCTGTCTTACAGGCGTGTGTGGGCGTACTGTAGCGCAGTGGTACCTTGGGGAAATGGTTCCTGTTTGATGGAGTCACCTGGTTTTATTTCAGAGCTGCAGTGATTCTTCTCTGTAGGAGCAAAGGAGGACACTGTCATCACAACAGACAAACAGTACAGTTTCCAGTACTTTCTGCAAATGCATAAGACCCCACCAGCCACTTGGGGGTTACGAGGGCAAAAGTAAAATGTTCACTTTATTATAACAATGACCCTTCCATTAAAAAAGAGCCCAGCAAAGAGACAGCCTACCTAAAGTGGCAGTGCAGTCGTGGGGTGTCTGCTCTGGCTTTGGCTCCATCTGGGCCTTCAGGAGCTTCAGGGCGTCCTCCAGATCCTTCCGAGACCTGTGGGTGGTGCAAAATCACATGCCTGGAGTCTGACGATCTCTGCAGACCTTTTCTAGTAGAATGGGGACTGGGGCTGGCTACAGTTTAAACTTTAAATGTGCTACTGTGGTATGAAAAAACTTTGATACCAAGTTTTATGCCTGATGTGTCCTGAGACAGTATTGTAGATAGTTACTATGAATTCTTGGATGAAATAAATTATACTGGATTTACTCTCTGGATATTTCTATGGAATTATGATTATGTTTTATGGTTCTAGGCTAAAGATGAATACAGGAAAATGCAGAGGAAAAAGTACTATTCAGGAAAAGGTAATATAAACCAGACATTGTTTAAGTATTGGTTGCAACCAGTTGGGCTGGGCACCTTTCAGCATCATGGAGGGGTAGGATGTTGCATTCATGATTAGACGTTAAATACCCTATTGAACATATCTCAGGCATAGCACTTTTACCACACTTTTACCACTTCTTTTCCAGCATTAGTATACAGTAGCAGAATTACAGCTCATGTTTGGTGAGAGATAAAAGTATGTGCAGATGCAGGTGGTTTAGATTTGTAAAGAGGAGGGTGAGTGAATATACATTACCAGTCAAACGTTTGGACACACTATCTCATTCAATGTTAACCATATTTTATATACATACAGAAAAAGTCAAATATATGACACAAGATATATGGGATTATGTACTAAAGACAAAAATAGTTAAATATAAAATAGTTGTTTAATATTTTACATTAAAATCCTCAAAGTAGTTTGTTGAGAGAACTGCAAACCCTTGGCCTTCTCTCAATGAGCATCCACATGAAGTTACCCGAAATTATTTTCACTTCACAGGCAGGGCAGGCCCAGCCTATAAGCAGACTAAGTGGCTGCTTAGGGCCCCAAAGCCATAAGAGGGCCCCTAAGAACCCATACATTTGTACTGAAAATAATATAATATGTAAAGATATACTAGAAAGAGTATCCCCCAATAAAGATTGCATTTGTTTTTAATATATAGTAGCAAAATATCTGCTGCCTACATTTGTTTTATCTACACGTTTACACCCCTGAGGTGCGCTGAGGTACTTTTGAATGGCTGTTTTACAATTTAGACTAAATAATTTCATTTTTTGGGTCATACAAATAGAAACACAATTGGACAAGATGAGAGCTTGGTCATAATGTTGTCAAATGAGAGCCACCAATAGCTGAGCCCAGGTGCATCCACTGCCCAGGGGCCCAGAGACACATTCTGCTTGGGGCCCCCTGAAAGCTAAGGCCGACCCTGCTCACAGGTGTGCCTTGTCAGGGTCAAGAAACAGCAAAAGTTCAAACCAGAGTTCAAGCAAAGGGTGGCAATTTTAATTAAATAATAATAATAATAAAACAAGATTGGAGTTGAGTTTATTATCTTCATCATGTCCATTCATAGTTTTGATGCCTTCAGTCAGAATCTACAATGAAAAAAATAATCATGTAAAGAAAAATAACTGAAAAATTGTGTCCAGACTTTTGAGTGGTAGTGTATGGGTGCTGCTGAGGACACAGGAGGGCTAGAGGAAGGTCAAAGATGAGATATGGTTGGGTCTCACTGGTTGAGGGAAGGGTCTAATTAAGAGAACATCTGCCTCTAGCATGGAGATGGCATTTACCTGACGATGCATCTCCAGGTGGATCCGTCCAAATCGTCCTGCTCTTCCGTGTACAGCCGGATGTTGTGCTCCTGGTCCATCTGCAGCCAGTACAGGTGGCCTTGACGGTCTCGACCAATTGGCTGCAGCCTCATGCTCTCTGGCTCCTCCTCATTCACCGACATTTTCAGCTTCAGGTTCTCATCAAACTGACACTCGCACAGGTACTATGAGGGGGCAGCAGAGAGGGGACGGGGTCAGAGCTGTGCAGCCGACTAGCTACAAATGTACACAAGCACTATACAAGAAAATGTGATCAAATTCAACTTAGTCAGAAATCGTCACTGTAATCTTTTCAATGGAGGTATAAAGTAAAGCTTCTGTACTTTGACGTTTCATTCACTTTTTGTGCAGAACTTGAACCTCAAACAAGAAATGTACAGGTATGTTTAAGAAGATATATGGATTTCTAAGATATCATCTGATTAAGGTCACTGGAATTACCCAAAATAAATAAATAAATAACCTAAATAAATAAATAAACCTTCACTAGAATCATTTTACCCCTGGATTTGCCACACTTTGAAGTTACAGCTACTGTTTTAGCCTCAATGAAACTGCTTCACTCCTCGGTACACCAGCAGATTATCAGACTTTCAATCAGACTTTCAACTGTATAGAAAGTAAAACTAAAATATTCAAAAAAATAAGCGACCCTTTAAGTTTATTTTAGAGTACTGAAGAGTAATGCAGTTCAATCGAGGCCAAAAATAGCTATTAACCTTAAAACTACTACTAAATGACATCACAAGGTGAAACGGAGGATTTTGAGCTGTAGGGATACAGGCAGCCTAAAAGTCTAATCCAGGATTACTCAAACTTGTGTGAATGAAACAAAACTCATCTCCACTTATGTTCTTGAGGAGGTAACCGCATTATAACATGGCTAAAACTTCCCATGAGTCAGTTTTACGTAACATAGGGTCTTTAATGCAACAATAAGCCTATTTTTTGTGCGTGCAGTTCCAGGTATGTTAAAAAGTGACTGTCTGGGGACATACTTTGAGAATGCCTGACTTGCACTCCATGGTCATCTCCTGGTAGCCCCTTTGTTCCAGCTCCCACGCCCATGTGCTGTTCAGCTCCTGGCAGAACTACAGGAAAACAATACACCAGTAGGTTACAAGCAAGTGCAGAGTTATGCTGCTTTCACGGGGCGTTGGATAAACCGTAAATGTTGCACGTGAACACTGGACAAAGTCGTTTGCTCTAGTCGGAGAAATGGGAATTTTGGAAACACCACCACTTGAATGACCCGAGTTGTGAAATCAGGGCCATTGACTGATGGAATCCAAACAAATAAAACAGATAGCAGTAGTCGAGATATGGATATACTTTTGGTCAGATGTTGAAAATACACTCCATATCTGTTGTCATTTTAAACATGTAAAACAATGGGACTTAATGGAAGAGTAATGTATTTGCATCTCTCTGAAACTCGGATCATGCACCCTCAGTGAGTTTGGTCTGCACCGGTGGCTGTGCATTAGTCCTGATAGAGCAGCCTGTACACTGTGCACATACACACACACTACAGAGGACCACGCTCACCTTGGCCAGGTTCTTCTCCCAGCGCTCAGCAGACACCATCTTCCCCAGCTTCCTGAGCAGCTTCACATGGAGCTCCACCAGGGGTCTAGGAACTGGGATAGAAAACAGCCTCATGTTGTTTTGTAATACACATTTTATATCATTAGAAAACAACCGTCTGTGTCGTCACATTCTGACCTTTTACTGGCCTATTTTGACAAGCTGATCATTTCTGAGGATTAACTAAACAAAAGTATGTCAAAAGAAACTGAAGTCTGTCATCTAGAAATTTGTTTTTAAGAGGGCAGAGCTCTTTTCCAAGTAGTTTCCTCAGTTCTACTTTTAACCTTGAGCCTAGTATCACATGAAATAATTTAGTGTATTGCAGAATTGAAAAAAGTAGGCTATAAAAATGGAAACACGCAGGCAACAATTATTGCCAGGGATCTACACATTTGATCCAAAACGTTCCATGAGACAGAATGTAAGAAGAGCTCTGGGCTAAAGGCCTAGGCCGTTTCTCCACTCCATACATTGTGAGTGTGAGGCAGCAGCGCAGTCCAGGGCCTACGCATGTACTCTTAAGCTCATCAAACAGCTGAACATGCGGGCAGAGCAGACATGACAGCCTCCGTGCTCCTCCACACTGATAAAGCTGGCCAGAGCACTAATAGATTTTTTTAGAACTAGTCTCAGTGAATAGTAGGTAGGCTAATTTGTGTCTCCAGTCCTGAGACTCCAGGCGTGTCGACAAACTCCATCAGCCGCCTGCACGGGGGCCACGCACGCACAGCCCCTCGTCATCATCAGTGAAGATGAAGAGGTGATGCTGACCGGGGCAGCGGTGGCCCTTCTAGGGTTTGTGTCGCAGCGTGTCCACAGCCTCTTGGCCCTGACAGCACTCACACCGCGCTCTAACCTGTCGATGTATCCCGCAAATATGTCTCCATTTGTGGGAAAGACATCTCAGGGAGGTCCAGCGCGGCTCCATACCGCTCGAGAAAAGAGCAAACGACCGCGAAGCTTGGACAGAGCGAGGGACCGGAGCTGCTCAGCGCCGCCTCAGCAGCCATGTTTCCAGGCGGAGCGGAACAGGAGGGCCCGCTCCTGGATGCGGCTGCGTACACCAATCAGATGAATGGAGTCAGGACTCAGCAGTGCCAAGTCCGCAGCATCATGAGGCAAAGACCACTTCCGCTTATACAATAAACTCAGTCACAACTTAAAAAGGCTTTTCAGTGGGTCTGCATGGGTTCTTTATTTCACTCATTTACATACATTGCAAACATGTTTGTTTTAGATTATAAATTAGGGGGGGAACACGATTGTAAAATCGTGAAACAAATAACTATCTGTTGAACATGTAGTATACAGCTCAGCATCATCTCAAAACAATCCACAAGTTTGTTCATTTTAACCACAAAAATGACTGAAATCTACCAAAGCAGGAAGTTGAAATAAGATTAAGTAAAGGCTGAAGCTCAGTCAGTCTCCAGGTTAACAGGTTCACCTGGTAAGCTTCAATCTCACATCTTGATAAACAATCGACTAAGAATTTGCACTGCCAATGATGTAATTACTAAAACATTAAAACCAACCCATGTAAACCAACTCATTATGGCCTGTAAGGATGGTGAATATGAATCCACCTCGTTTAATGCAACTAAACTGAAAAACAGACAAAACACTCCATTCAGGACATATGGAGAAGGCCTAACAAGCAGAAAAATCGCATTAAAAAAAGTAATTACAAAACAATGATGTATATCCACTAAACATGTGAAGATCTCTCTTCCAATCAGGGCTTCATAATGCTTCAGTTTGCATGTTGTACAGTGGAGAAGCACAACTTCAGGGTGTATGGGTAAGGCCCGGCTGGAAAGCAAAGCACAGCACAAAAACATGGGACTTTAAGTACATGTGTGGTGTAGATCAAAAGGCACAAAACAACACATGTAGAACACATGCCAAACCTTTTACACTCAGGATCCCTTTAAATATAGGGGCAGAGCTGTTCATGTCAGGTGTGTCACATTTACAAAAGCAGAATGGATTTGATTTCCCATCCTTTATGTAAATAAGATGACAATGCTCTGGAAAATGTTAATTGGCCCATTCAAGTACCTGAATTCTTCATCTGATAGTGGTTCAGCATAGCTAATGCTTCCATGGCATCATTGATAGACTCCCACTCTAGCAGGCCTGATGCACTGCGGTCACTTGGAGCAGCACCACCTCAAAAGGAAACATAAAATGTCACTAAGCTCAGGATGAAGTGAAATGACGTAGAAAATGAAAACAATGGCTGCCTACTTTTTCCAGTGAACATTTTAACATCAGCTGGATTCTTCACACCGACCTCCTCACACATCTGCAAATACAAGAAACTTGTTTCAAATCTGTCTGTATAAAGCCTGACAAGCATTTGGGAACACTATTCCTAACAAACCTGTGTGAAAACCTCTACAGTGACATCTGGTGGAGCATTGAAGAAGTGCAAAACATTGGTGGGATGCTGAATGCGGTTTTTAGCTGCTTGTTCCGGAGAGGTGAAGCGGTTATTCCTGGTGCCATGGAAATCCTTGTAACTGCTTGATCCATCTTCCAGTTCATAGCACTGTCCGGGCACAATGGCCTGCTGCTTGGACACACTTTAAAACAGATTGAAAAATAAGAGGGGCAGGTGCTTTTTCTAAGGAGGGAAGAGTCTTCTACAGGAAACTGGTTCTACTCACCACACATTCAACTTTTGTCCAAATAGGAAAGTGTTGTTTAGATGACTTAAGGCACGGTCCACAGCAAAGCAGTCCCCCATCTCTACCATAGCTGCACCAGGTTTACTTTTCATAAACTTCACCTGAAAGCAACAACAGCGGCAATGATGGATCAGAGCTCAGTCTGTGCTGGTCATGAAATGTGTTGAATCAATAACCTAAACACCAACAAACGTTATGACTTTGGAGTAAGTGTTTTGTTGGTTAAAACGAAATAAGATAATGACCACATTATAATTATATACACATGAAAGACATCAAATATGCCGTTATATTATATACTACTCACCCGCTCAACATTGCCATAAAGACAAAAAATGTTGAAGACCCGGTCTGCATTTATTTTTGTTGGCTCCAGCCCATAGACTATGACCACAGGAGAATCGGCATGGGCCCCATACTCTCCCGGGGGAGGGGGTGGGGGCCCATAGTTTGGTCCATATCCCCTTCCTCCTCGGCCTCTCATTGGTGGGCCCATGCGCCGGCCCTCATAAGGTTGTGATCCATAGCCTTCATCGTAACCATGATATCCTCCTCCTGCATGGACAAAGCTTTTTAAAAGCAGGACACCGACTTCCTCCAGTTTCTAGTCCGATGACTCATTATGTGGGAGTGATGTGCATATTCAGGTGTAGACCAACAAGCCAAAGAATATACAAATATACCAATTACTACTTCCCTGATTTAACTAAAACTGTAAAAGCATAGTGCGCTCACCATATTCCGGGGGATGGTCTCCCAGAAGTGCAGGCTGCCTCTGACGCTTGTTTGGATTGCCATTTGTGTCATCTGACAAAAAAAGGACAATTACCAAATGAATAACAATCTATATGCTGCTCAAAAGCAATATTGTCAAAGGTGAATGTTATGTATTTTCAACAGCTGATCAGTCTCTTGGGGTCATAAGACAATGAAGAGATATTGTCAAACAAAAAGTGTTGGGTGGCTAGTCTAGACCACACCCTTTTACACTTTACAAACAGCTAGTGAGTGTCAACTCGTGGACTCAGGTCCAGCACATGACTGGTGTGGAAGAGGAGTGAGCCTGGACACTCAGCATGTGTGCCAGTGTTGGTGCTGCTGTGCCGTGTTCTTGGGGAGGCTCAGGTTACTTACTGCAAGCTACAAACACAGCAGTTCCACCACTTGTACTTATTTAGTCCATTGACGCTGCAAAGCCATCTTCACCGAGAAGGAATCTGCCATTATTGAGGCGCCTTGCATCAACTTTTGTGTTTTATTTGGGAAAGCCGACTTTAGCTCGCATCAGTAGGCTGTAGGTTCACCACACACAACATTTGAGTTGAGAAGCCGGTTCCTCTTTGACTGCAAAATGCCAAACCTGCATCACATGGAAGGTGTTATACAGGTCTGAGCAGCTTCAGCAGATAAGAAATGGAATACTCACAAAAGATAACTTAAACAAGGAAGCTAGTAGTAGCAAGGAAAACTAAACCCCATGTAGGGAATGACTGTTACGTGGTGTCTGTCTGATGTTCATCAGTGCTGGTGTTCTGGTGTTCTTTTGTTCATCAGTTCTGGTGTTCTTTTGTTCACCAGTTCTGGTGTTCATCAGTTCTGGTGTTCAGGTGTTCATCAGTTCTGGTGTTCAGGTGTTCATCAGTTCTGGTGTTCAGGCGTTCATCAGTTGTGTTCCTCGTGTTTCTCATTAGTTTTGCTGTCTCATCAGTGTTCTGGTGTTTCTCATCAGTTCTGGTGTTTCATCAGTTCTGGTGCCTCATCAGTCCTGGTGTTTCTCCTCAGCAGTGTTCTGGTGTTTCTCATCAGTTCTGGTGTTTCTCATCAGTAGTGTTCTGGTGTTTTTTGTTTTGTCCTGGGATCCAATCAGTTGTCTGTTGGCATGAGTAGGGGGCTGCAGTGTAGGTCAGTTCCCCCATTAAGTGTGCACTGTCCTCGTGACTCACACCTAGCCATCCCAGGCAGGGTATGTGGTTGTGACATGAGTCTGCTTAGTGTTTATCACGCAATGATTGGACATAAGACACAGGTGGATCTAGTTGCCGCTATTCCTTCTGCAATCCAACACTTAAAAAAATACTGTTTTACATTTTCTTACAGCTGGAATTAGTGCATGCTGCAGTTACATCTTGCTGTACCTTACACTTCAAAACCCAGGTCTCTCTTTGGCAAAATGCAATAATCCAGCATTTTATCCAATCTGTTCACATGTACAATTACTTATGATTTATGATCAATGAACACAAGAGTAACAGGTGAGGAAATGATAGTGAACCATTCAACATTTCGGTTTGGTTTTGGGTGTACTACATTAAAGAATACGTGTGACGAAACATTTGACGCTAAATCTATCAACTTGGCCGATCCCTCTTATAGTTAAATCTGCACAAGAGCAAAAGTATGTATGTGTGAACAGTTACCTGGTCCACCCAAATTAGGGTTTGTGTAGTCCCAAGTGTCTTGATCATTCTTAAACACATTCAGACGAGTGGGCTGAGAATAGAAAAGCATATAGAACATTATAAGCACAAACTGGCCAGGCATCTTCCAAAAAGGATCATTGGATTGGAAATTGTTAAAGAGTACTAGGGTACTTAGGTCCACCTACAAAGGTAAGACTATTTGAAAAAATTATGTGCAGTCCACATCTGGTATTGGACAATCAAATATTTTCCTGACAGTTCCTCTTGGCTTGTTGATATTTGTAAATTAAAATGAGCTCTCAAACATGTTATGGCTAAATGAAAACACATTTTAATATAAACAAAATAAAGCATTGACAAGATATGAGATGCCCTATTGTTCTTGAAGGTTGGTCCATGTGCAGGTATGTGGTTCTTATTAACATGTTGGCTTGGCATTTACCGTATCTCAAAGAATAAGAAAGAACGAGCAAGAAAACACACAAAACTAGAGTTGTCAAAAGTGTACTAGTTTTTAGCATCAATTAGTATCCGATTTTCTATACTTGACAACTCTACTGCACCACCTCAGTTACAAAGTTTTGTTATGGCTGCGAGACACTCAAATTAAAACATTACCTTAGCATACTCAATCTTAAGAGTGCAACAGCCTGAGTAGATATCTGCTCCGTTGAGGGATGCCTTGGCACGTTGGGCATTTTGCACAGAGTCAAATGTAATACTTGGTTAAGGAAAAAAGGACTCTAGTAAGGCAGGGAAGCTTTGTGTTAACAGTGTCTTAACAGTTACAGTCAAAAGGATATTCAACCATGGCCTGGACTCCATTCTTCCGAAATATGACAATTCTTTGAACGGGGCCACAGTTGTTGCAGATAGTATACAGCACATCCTGTCAAAAGAAGAGTAAAAGTTAATGACAGTAGCATAGAGGTGAGAGCACCATGAAGGAAAACTAAAGGACATTTACTGTAGTGATGGGGTAAATGGGATTCATGATGGTAAAAAGGAGCACATTGTTGACACTGCGAGAGTCATCTGAGTCCCCAGGCCTGGAGATCTTCTGGCTGGTAGAATAGTTGATGAAAGCTGGATGGCCCGCAATGTAAACTTGGTTGTCTGCAGCGTATGTTACAGCTGTGGATGATCCGTTCATGTCCTCATACTCCACCAGAGCTTGGCGCTTCTTAGGCATCACAACAACATAACTATAATAAGAAAATTAAGTATTAGGCCAAGTTCAACAGCTACTTCAAACCAGCTGAACAACAGTTTTGTGATCGTTACCTTATGGTGCCGAATTCTTGCAGCGCTTCCACCAAATCTGCTTCAGTAACACCATCCACCAGCCCGCGTACGTGCACCACCAGAGAAGGGAGAGGCTTGTGTGGATCCTCGAACCCCTGTAAACCCCACAGATTCACACATTTTAATAGGTCGAGTTAAAGTTGCACGCTGTGAGCCTGTCCTCGCATAAATTAACCAGGTATGGAGTCTCATTTGCATTAAGTGGGCTCTTTGAACAAAAACGTGCGTATACTGGTTTGACGGAGTATCGAGTATGAAAGTGAGAGCATCCTCCCAAAATACACTCCAAGGGTCGGGAATAAAATCTAGCCAATTACTAATCAAATTAAGAAACGCTGTAACGTCAAGTGAACTATCCATAAAGCGTGATGCGACAACGTTAATGTAGTGTGGCTAAAGTTAGCTACATTGCTAAAATAGCTAACAGCTAACGCTAGCAAAATGCTAAGCTAGCGGCTAGAACAAAGCCAAACAGACAAGCCCCTCATCTGTTCAGCCTTTCAGCCGCACTTCTCATTGTTTAGCCATTTACAAGAGGATAACTAAAAGAAAATGTTATAATTTTGCGTAGTTCGTTCGTTACTATGGTTACAACAGCGTCAAGCTAAAAATGTGTAAGCGTTCATTCGGGAACATGAAAATATAGTCGTCGATAGCGCTCGACAAATAGCATTTAAGTTGATTTTTTTGCATTGCAATGGTCGGCAGTATTAGTAGTGTGGTTTCGACCGCAAAAGAAACTCACAGTGGCCATTCCGTCGGTTTTCTGCCTCTTGGTTGCCCTGCCTTCTTCGCTGTAGTAACGGCTTGCTGCAGTAGCCATGATGTCCTGGTTCAAAAGGAGCCGGAGCGCGGGGGAACCCAGACCGTTCACCCCACCCAAGGCCAACCCACAGCCCCGAGAGCAGCCCACACCACGGGCCCCTCCAGTCCCGCCCACACGCGCGTCACACTGCCTCGGATTGGCCGCAGACCTGTCCATCCAGCGCCGTCATCGATACAGAAAGCTTCTGTGCCAAATGTTTCCCCATTTTTGGTTACACAATTAACAAGTACTACTACTATTTGTCCAGTTGACAGATTTAAATGTCTTTTGCTACTATTACAAAGCGGCTTTGTTCATAATACTATTTTAGGATATGCTCTAAAAACGTAACAAATTAAAAACATCTGAATTGCAGCAAAGGCTAAGTGAATATTGTCTAAATCTATCATAGAGGGACATGACTCATTCTTACGAAGATGTGTGAATAATGTGCAAGCCAAGTCACTGCAATTGTGCTTTAATTGTTCACATTTTACAACACAGGTGAAACACTAGGTGCCATCAGTGGTAGCCCCATCAACAGGTTTGCGAACCCTTTTATTAACTTAAAAAAAAAAACACAACTGAAATTCAAAATATTTATTCCAAAATAAAACTGCCACCAATTTTACACAAGCATGAGAAATCAAATCTATGCACTGTTGCATTAAAATGGTCAACTGGTAATTAGCACACTTGGAAGTCCAAAGCGAAGTTGGCATCCACGCAGGAGAAGTGGAACCCTTAACAGCAGGAATGTGACAAATGCACACAAAATGGGACATATACAGTCTCAATTAAAAAAAATTTGAGGTTTTAAGCCCTATTCAATAAAAGCATTGCTGACATACCAACAGCTCCATGGCAAAGCAAATGTTAAAACTCAATGAAACATGCAATATTACTTTGGACTTTCTCACAGCCGCACTACTCAGGATAGTCAATCTACATACCAATCTCCTTTAATCAGACAAGTACACAGAGGAGCCCTCAGAGTCATCAGTGCATCTGGACTACGTGTAGGGAGGGCTGCAATAGAGAATACACTATAGGGCTGAGGGTCTGTTTACAAGCAGAAAAACACTTCTTAGTCATCGGCTGGCGTGGCGCTTCTGGCAGGGCTTGCCGACCTGGAACGACTGAAACAGAGATGCAACAGTTAGAGAATGACCAATAAGGAGCAATAATCCTGCGTATGCCTCACGTCAGTTTAGTGCTCACTGCTCAGGGATGTGAACTGACCTTGGTGTTAGAGCTTTAGTACCAGTGCTGCTGGCACTACCAACAGGTTATATTCAAACACTTCATGGTCTAAACATGCCAATATGGGTGGATGTGATTACAAGACTTTGCACCGTTTAAATCCATGAATGCAGAATGAGGGACTGCTCTTGAATAGGTATCAATAAAGCTCACTACTGTTGCTTCATTACATTTTGTCGAGACCTGTACTTTGTATAGTTGCATTAAACACCCATATGCCCGGTAACACAGGGATACACTGTTGAAACATTGTGATAACACTGAAGTGTTGACACAACAGCTCAGGCCTGCTTTAAACTGCATAGGAGTCTCACACACACAGTCACCCTTCACAAGCACACATTCTGCACATGCGTGATGTCTGATCTACTGTCTAAATAGGCCAATAACTGCCTTATCCATCAACATGTTTTCAGGGGGTTGATTTTTGGTTACCTTTGGAGACAGTAGCAGAAACAACAAGTACAGAGAAGCGAAGGATGATAGGACTGAAGGACGGATGACTACAACTCGGAGAGACACCGCGCAGGGTCTTGAAGACTGATCTCTCGTCAGCTCTCTCTTTGACTGTCAGAAGCTAAGAGGCTGCAGAACTCTGGTAGGTAGTGGGGCTCTGGTAGGTAGGGTTATGGATTTAAAGTGCTGTAGCTCTGATCTGTGTGGATCAGCCCCCAGTACGTCTGAAGGTTGGCTGACTCTAGAAGAACGACTCTATGTGTGCGCCGGTCGAACACACTTGGCTACGGGGAGGTGGCTGCTCAGGTCAGCGCTAAGTCACCCTCCCGCAGGACGCACACACGGACAAGGGCCTGGGATCAGCTGCAGTGTCAGTGCAGTGCTCAGGTCCCACCATAGGCTTTAAAGAAAATATGAAAAATAAACAAAACTGTACTGCAAAAATGAGTTTTATGCTAACGCTTTGTCTGAACTACAATACTGGTGAAACCGATTGCTACAGTCAGGCATATTTGATGAAAAATAGGCCTACAGCAATCTATTCTGGCTAGTTTATTATGGTCAGCTCTAATCAGTGAGATTGCTTAGTGACAAAGGTCATCAGAACCCATCTTGCACATCTCTTTACCTGCGTTTGGAGAAACAGCACAGTGTCACATATAGATCTATAGGTCAGGCAGGGCTTTGTACCACTCCTACTGCCTAGAGCCTGAATCTGCTGCAGAGAACCACACACACAGCTTTCTGATGCAAGGGTTCAACAAGGATCTCGAGTCCATCCCAGCCATGTTATGGCATCTCACTAATGCAAGGCCTAGCAAGTGCACTATTGCATTGTAAAGAGGGATAGTGGACGGAGAGTTTACCTGTTCCTCTTGTGAGATGAGCGAGAACGAGAGCGGGAGCGGGACACAGAGCGTCCCCTGGGGGCAGAGCCTGATCGAGACCTAGAGCGACTTAAAAACAGACAGACATGTGTTGGCACCAGACAAAAACATCATAAGCTCAATACTACAGTTTGGCTCCAAGCTACCTACCTTCTGACCGGAGTCCTGGATTTGGAGCGTGCAGGGGAGCCAGACCTGAAGAGACAACAGTTTAATCTTTTACCTCATTAATCCAGAAACATTTTTGGCCAATTTTAATTTGTCATGTTAAAGACAAATACATATGCTTTTAAATTACACCACACAGACCTTTAGTCAATGCCATTTATATATCCACTCTGAACTGCCCAGCCCACATGCTTTTAGGCAGTCAAATATGACTACAAAGAGTCATTCGTTATTTTATGTGGATTCGACAAAATGACAGCATCTTTATGTTCAGTTTATGACTGAACTTTTAGCTCTCATTCGCCAACTGGAAGGCAGCCATTTTGAAATCACACATGAATATCGGTGTACTCACCTGCTTCTGCGTCGGGAATAGGAGGGAGAGCGACGACGGCTCCTGGAAACAAAGAATGTTTATCTCACATATTACTCTTTGAAGTTTAATCATGCATTGGATTTATATAGAGCCTTTCACACACCCCAAGCATTTTACAGTTCATTCTTTTCACTGACTCAGTGGTGATACGCTACAATTATAACCAAGGATGGGGGATATATTGGTACCAGTATTAGCTGTTATTGATAATTTGTCAATATTGGTATCCACTGACAACAATTCTTGATACCAATAATTTTGAGCCGTCTCATTCACCCTTTTTGAAGAGACTAATTATACAAAATGGAAATGGAGCATTACATGCACTTTATCTTTACGCAAACAAATTTCATTTTTGCTATGGTAACAACAAAATGCATTATAGTGAGAAGTTTATTTGTAATTGTCAAGATAAATTTGAGAGCCTTGCTATGGATTCAAAATCCAAAATCCAAAATATCTGGGTAGCCAACAATTCACCCATGTGGTGATGGTGAGAAAGTGTCCTGCAGATGGAGCTTAACACATACCGGCTGTAGCTGCGGCTCCGGGAGCGGGAACGATAACGGCGGCCATGAGAGCGTGAGCGAGACCGAGAGCGAGATCGAGACCTGGAAAATACACACTGTAAAGCTTCCGCTCTCAAACAAGAACTGCTCTCCAACCCTCCGGATCTCCCAAGCTCCTGTACAGTCCTCCAGCTCCCAAACTAAAACTCAAGTGTTCAACAGAGAACACCAACTGCCAATGGTGAGCAGGACGACTAGAAGTGGTCGTTTGTCATTAGGATTACAGTCATTAGCTTACAGTGAGGGTGACACATACCTGCTGCGTCGGCCTCCTCCTCCACCTCCTCCTCCCCTCTTGCTGAATCGGTAGCAGTCATAGGCGTAGTGGCCCCTGTCCCCACACTGATAACACCGATCATTCGGATCAAACTGGCGGCGGCTAGGACGCCCACGGCCCTTTCTGGAGAGGCCAGTAGACATCTCTACCCGAACACGAGAGCCACACAGCACCCTGAGAAAAGACAAACATGTAACTCCAAATTTCCCCAATTATATAAAAACAACTAGAACTACTTACTTTCCATCCATGCCTTTAACCGCATCTTCAGCATCCCTGGTGTCTTCAAACTCTACAAAAGCAAACCCAGGTGGGTTCCGGGCCACCCACACACTCCTCAGGGGCCCATAATAACTGAAGGCTCTTTCCAACTCTCCTTTGGCTGCACCGTTGCCCAAGTCACCCACATAGACTTTGCAATCGGGGGCTCGAGAAGAGCTCCGGGAAGATGAGTAGTATGACATGGCCGAGGTCTGTTGATAAAGAATAAGCCATTACTATATGTGAGAGTTTGGGTCAAAGCAAGTCACAGGTGCAACAGCGCCACAGTGAAGTACTGCAACCACAGAGCGCGCCAAACGCACAGATCAGTAGAACAAAGATCATATCGGCCTTCCAAAGATTACACACGACGCCCCGCAGACAGCAGTGCGAGTATAGATGGTTCATACGGTCCCCGGTAATAACAGCACAAATACTTGGTAGAAGAGCGGAAGCTGTAGAGAAACGTTAGGCCCAACGTTAAAATGAAAATAAACCAGAGTCTAACCACTACGGTTTAGTTGAGTGTGATATTTGGGTTTGAAACGGGCAGATAGTTGTATATAAAGAGTGCTCTCTCACTCCACAGCGGAGGTACACGGACATGTTCTAAAGATAAGCCGAACACGGCCTCCTCCATTACAGCCAAACAATGGCGTCAGCACGCCGTAGCTTAGCCGTAATGAGCCTTACCTTGTTCCGCTGTTCCTCACTTCGCTCCCACGCGGTCGTTTAAAAGGGGTTCCCAAGAAGGAATAATATTTTCTTCTTAAATTGATGAAAGAAACCAAACACAGCAGAATAAGAGTGACACTAAAGAGACCTATGTGCGCAGAGAAGAGGCTCAGCGCTGCGGCCTGTACTGTGTCCTGCTCAGACCTCTGTGCGAGTCTGCGCATGCGCGGCGGGCGGAACTTCCTTTAAACAGCGCACCTTATTCCGGAAGCTGCAGTTGGACTACAGAGCCGTTTTAACCCAGGACCCAGTGTGACAGTGGTGTAACGTCCATTTCACATGTTCTGGAAACCTCTTTAATTTTTTTTAAATAAATAAATGTATATATATATATATATATATATATATATATATATATATATATATATATATATATATATATATATATATATATATATATGTAAACTCCCAAAGTGACTCCTAATCAACATATTGTGACATCACAAGATTGATCATGTGATACTTTTTTTGTCACCACCCTCCATTAGCAGTGTTGGGAATAACGGCGTTAAACAATAACGGCGTTAAACAATAACGGCGTTACTAACGTGTTGTTTTTTCACTAACGGAGTAATTTAACTAATTACTTTTCCCAGCGTCCCAACGCCGTTACCGTTACTAACAATAAAATGTGGCTCGTTACTATTACTTCAGTTCACTCTGCTCTTCATAAGAGAAGTCTCTCAGAGGAGGAGCTGCAGCTGTTGTGTTTCTTTGGTGAAAGAGGCTCGGGGTGAGATCATAGGTTTGTTTGAGATGAGCGAAACGAGCGCAGATAATCTCGTGAGAGCGAGGCCGACACAGGCCGTGTCTCAATTAACCAACGTGCCTTAAATCCCCGGTTCGAACGGGGCATTTAAGTCGGGCGGTACTTCGACCCGCACTTCGAACAGAACAGAACGGTGCATTTGGCGAATTGAGACACGGCCACAATTTTTGAGCGAGGTGAGCGCAGCAGCTCTCCCCGGACTGCGGCGCCTGCATGGACTACAAAACGCTTAATGCATGATGGGAAATGATGTCCTGTCACACGTGCATTGACAACGGGTCCGAGTTGAGTTTTGATCAGAAACGTGACGCCCTGACGCACAGCTGCCTCCCCCTGCAACTTTAACCAAACTACTGCCACATATTTGATATGGACATATGTTTTAAATGTGACTGAAAGTGTCATGGATGTTGTCACATATGGATCACTTACAAACAAATGCAATATAATTACAATCTGTTAAAGTGAAATAAATGTTAAAGGTTCACATCAGTTGTGTTTTTATTGTTTTAACAAAGTAAGTAACGGCATAGTTACTTTGCCTAGTAACTAGTTACTTCTCCCAAAAAGTAACTGAGATGGTAACTCAGTTACTTTTCGGGAGAAGTAACTTGTAACTATAACTAGTTACATTTTTGAAGTAAGATTCCCAACACTGCTGATTAGAAGCAGAACACCTGTCCCAATATTAGCAATTTCTCCAAAAGTTAATTTCTTCAAACAAGAGGTAATATTTTAAATTTGCATTATTGAAATTAGTTAATTAGCAGTTAGTGAGTACATTTATATGAAAATTAAGTTTAAAAAAATCCCAAAACTGTATACAAAACACATCAAATGAAAAACGCGGTTGCACATATGTCACTTCGGGCCTTAAGTCATAAAAAGGCCACAAAAACACATGTTACATACAGTGCCTTGAAAAAGTATCCAACCCCCTTGAACTTTTCTACATTTTCTCACATTATGACCACAAACATAAACATATTTCATTGAACCTTTGTGTGAAAGACCAACACAAAGTTGCACACAATTGTGAAGCAGAAGGACAGTCATACATGATCTATTTTTTTTTTACAAATAAAAAGCTGAAAAGTGGGCGTGCAAAATTATCCAACCCCCTTTATTTCTGGGTGCAACAGATTGCTTTTAGAGGCTTTAGAAGGATCCAATGTTGACCTAACAATTAAATAGAGTCCACCTGTGTGTAATGTACTCACAGTATAAATGCAGCTGTTCTGTAAAAACCTCAGAGGTTTGTTTGAGAGTATTGGGGAGCAGTCAGCACCATGAAGTCCAAAGAACACACCATACAGGTCAGGGATAAAGTTGTGGAGAAGTATAAAGCAGGATTAGGTTATAAAAAGATTTCCAAGGCTCTAAACATCTTACGAAGCACTGTTTACACCATCATCCAAAAATGGAAGAACTATGGCACAACTTCAAACCTACCAAGACCAAGGCGTCCACTTAAACTTACAGTCCGAGCAAGGAGAGCACTGGTCAGAGATGCAGCCAAGAGGCCCATGGTGACTCTGGAGGAACTGCAAAGATCCACAGCTCAGGTTGGGGAATCTGTCAACAGGACAACTATTAGTCGTCCACTACACAAATCTGGCCTTTATGGAAGAGTGGCAAGAAGAAAGCCATTGCTGAAAGAAAGCCATAAGAAATCCTGTTTGCAGTTTGCCAAAAGCCATGTGGGGGACACAGCAACCATGTGGAAGACGGTGCTCTGGTCAGATGAGACCAAAATTGAACTTTTTGGCCAAAATGCAAAACGGTATGTGTGGCGGAAACCTAACACTGCTCATGACTCTAAACACACCATCCCCACTGTCAAATGTGGAGGTGGCAGCATCATGCTCTGGGGGTGCTTTTCTTCAGCAGGGACAGGGAATATGGTCAGAATTTATGGAAAGACGGATAGAGCCAAATACAGGGCAATATTGGAAGAAAACCTGTTGGAGTCTGCAAAACACTTGAGACTGGGGCGGGGGTTCATCTTTCAACAGGACAACGACCCCAAACATAAAGCCAAGGCTACAATGGAATGGTTTAAAACAAAACATATTCATGTCTTAGAATGGCCCAGTCAAAGCCCAGACCTAAATCCAATCGAGAATCTGTGGCAAGATCTGAAGACTGCTGTTCACAAACGCTCCATCTAATCTGACTGAGCTGGAGCTATTTTGCAAAGAAGAATGGGCAAAAATTTCAGTCTCAAGATTTGCAAAGCTGGTAGAGACATACCCAAAGAGACTTGCAGCTGTAATTGCAGCAAAAGGCGGTTCCACAAAATATTGACTCAGAGGGGTTGAATAGTATTGCACGCCATATTTCTCAGTTTTTTATTTGTAAAAAAAAAAAATACTCATGTATGACTGCCCTTCTGCTTCACAATTGTGTACAACTTTGTGTTGGTTTTTCAGATTAAAGCTCAATGAAATATGTTTATGTTTGTGGTCATAATGTGAGAAAATGTAGAAAAGTTCAAGGGGGTTGGATACTTTTTCAAGGCACTGTATATTAGTTTAGTCTTTATTTGAAGGGACAATGTACAGAGACATTATGCTCATAAAACAGAGATGATCTGCACCAGATTATAGCTAAACAGCTAGTTTCCATCTGCAGTCCCTGACAAAAAATAAAAATTACACAGTGGAGTATATGTCACATTATCTTTTTTACTATTAAAATTGTGTATCTTAAAATCAGAATGAAAAACCCATTTGTCACAATAACAAAAATGGTAATAATCCACCCAATTAATTTAGCTTTATCAGTTATATTAAATTGAAATATGTTCTGCTGGTCAACTAAAAGTGTACTGAACAAATAGAAACACAAAATGATGTGGAAGTATTTGGTTTATATTACAAAACTCTTTTTGCAAATCTGTACATAATACTCACAAAATTTTACTATCCTTTAAATAATCTATGTTCCTTTATTTCTGTTTAATTTGTAGTATGCAAAAGAACAAGTGCTACACTCTTCAGGATGCACTAGAGGCCATTGTGGGAGACGATAGTGAGTTTGAGGGATGTGACGATAGCTCAGTTGAAAACCTTGATGACCCTCTTTACAATCCCAATAGCCAAGACAGGGAGAGTGACGAGTCAAGTGAGTGTGGTGATTCAGACAATAGTGAATCAAGTACATCAGATGATGTACCACAACCAAATGTGAATTCAGGGCAGTAAAATACATCCGTCCTAGGAAAAACAACAGAAACTTTCCATGGACAAAAACAAGGAACTGAAGAAGGAACTGTCCAAGGTAAAAAACAACTTTCTTGGAGGAAGAAATCTTTTGATACCCCTGAGCGCACATTCAAAGGACCACATGTCACACCTCCACTCAATCTTCTTAGTCCTCTGGAGTACTTCAGAAAGTTCATAACACCAGAAATTGTCACGATCACGTGACTCCTGCCCTGTTTGTCCCCTGTTTTACCTCCCTCCTTCCTGGTGTCTGTCAATTGCCGGTCGTGGGCGGAGCGTCTTGCTCCTCCCATGCGCACCTGGGACTCATCAAGTCAATCATCACCACCTGCTGACTATAAGAAGCCCCAGGAGACAGACAGCCGACGCCAGACCTTCCACGTACCCACGTGAATGCCTAGCTACATACCTTTTGTATTTTTGCCTTATGCTCGTTCACTTACCTCGATTTTCTGCCTTCGCCAGACCCAGCTTCCCGGACATCTCCTGTTCCTGTACTCTCGGCTCGATCCAGCTCTGCTCCTGTTCCTGGTATAGTGCACTCTGCTATCTACTCACCTTGATCTCTGCACTCCACGCTGCACCTGGTCCTCATCCTGGTTCCTCTCCTCGTCTCGCTCCTGTACATGCACTCCTCGTTCCCGGTCCTTGGCGTTGCACTCTAGCTCCAGTCCTGGCCTCCCCGCTCCCGCTCAGCCCCGCGCACTGCACCACTAGCTCCCGGTCCCCTCAGCTCCGATGTTGCACATTTATCTCACTGTATTGTAAATAAACACTGTAAAACTTTCCCAAGTGCCGCATATTTTGGTCCAGCCTCGCCTTGACATTACGACAGAAATGCTTGAGTTACTGAAGGAACAAAGTAATTTGTACAGTGTACAAAAATCTGCAAACAATGTTAACACCACGGTAAAAGAACTGGAAACAATGATTGGCCTTTACCTGCACATGGGTCTTTCCCAATTGACGGGAAATCGTGCATACTGGGAAAATGACACAAGGTGTCCCATGGTGGCTGACAACATGTCACGTAATCTTTTTCAGAACCTGCTGGCAACTTTGCATTTCACTGACAACGCTGATGCATCAATCAGGCAAGCTGAAGATAAGTGTTGGAAGATCTGGCCATGGTTGGATATGTTTCGTAAACAGTGCCTGGATATCACCCCGGAGGAGCACAACTCTGTTGATGAGCAAATGGTGCCCTTCAGAGGGACACTGTCATGATCCCTGTCTGCTGTCCTCCTGTGTTGTTCTCCCCCTCCCTCACCTGCTGTCTCTGGAGCTGGGGCGGAGCTTCCAGTCCCCTCTACGCGCACCTCATCTCTGAGATTACCTCCACCTGCCGTGGGGGATAAAATGGACTGGAAGCAGCCACTCGGAGCGAGAACGTCACACGTGCACACGTGAATCCTCTTGCCTGGCTTAGTTTTGCTCGATATCCCGTATATGCTACTTACCCTGGTTTCTGCTCTTCTCCAGACTCCGCCTTGGACCCACTCCGGAGACTCGCTCCTGCACTCCCGCACCGGTATTGTGTCCTGTTTGTCTTGTTCCCGCACCTGTGAGTTTTCCCCTAGACCTAGAAACGCACTCACGCACCTGTAGAACTGTACTTACCTGTTACACCATCTTTGTAAATAAACACTGTAAAGACTTCTGGAGTGCTGCATCTTTGGTCCCTCTGTCTGGCCCGTTACGACAGACACACAGCCCAATTAGACAGTATGTGAAGGGCAAGCCCCACTCTTGGGGTTTGAAAAATTTTGAGCCGCTGTTCTTCCCCAGGAATCCTGTATGATTTTGCAATCTATGAAGGTGGCACTGGGAAAAAAATCTTTACTTGGTATGGGAGGTGATGTTGTGGTCAAGCTTTGTGAAACTCTCCCATCAGACCAAAACTACAAAGTATTTGCCGACAATCTTTCTTCAGCACCACTGGTGCTCAACCTTCTTCAACGAAAGATCTACTTTGTGGGAACTCTGCCTGGCAATCGATTGGCTGGGTGTCAGCTTGAAGATGAGAAAAGTCTTGCCAAGAGAGGCAGAGGATCTGTTGATGCCAGGGTGGAAAAAGAAGAAAGGATGTTCATTGTCAAGTGGTATGACAACAAATCTGTTAGCCTGATCTCATCCTACTGTGCAGTTGAGCCTCAAGATAACGCTCGATGCTGGAGCAAAGCAGACAAGACATTTGTGGAGGTCAGGACATTGTGAAGGAATACAACACATTCATGGGAGGAGTAGACCTCCTTGATGCATGCAGTGCAAGTACCACATGAGGTCACGGAGGTGGTACATCTACTTGTTCTGGCACACAATCATGTTAGGTCTGGTTAATGCATGGTTGATCTACAGCTGTGACTGTAAACTACTTGGTGTCCAAAACACACTGAAACAAAAGAGCTTCCAGGCAGAGGTTGCCACTAGCCTCATTCTTTGCCAGGCACAAAGAGGCCGCCCATCACTCAGTGCCCCATCTCCACCACCACCACTGCCCAAGAGGGTCCGTGGTGGAGTTCCAGATGATGTTCGCACTGACCAAGTTGCACATTGGCCTGTGAAATGTGATAAGCGTGGCCGCTGTAAACTCTGCAAAATCAATGCAACCACCACTCTCTGTGAGAAATGTAACAACACAGATGAAAAAATAACATCAGAAATGTGGTCCACTTGGTCTATGGTATATCCCACATAATTTTCCTTTAAGGAAAAATGGGTCCGGGTTCTTATGGGTTGAAGCCTCCCAGAGATTCAGTGCATTGTTGACTTTTTACAAAAATCAAGCTAATGTATGTAATATTTTAGCGACGAAACCTTTTGGAAATTCTCCATTGAAATAAATAAAATAATTCCCACTCAGCCGGAAGTACTACCACAAAGAAAGCACGGTTAGTCTCGTTTACGCCAAAAGTGGGTCGCGCGGAATAAGGTCAATATTAAGAACAGGTTTTCGGATTATATTAACACATCATCACACCATCATTAACATCATGTGGTATATTAAAAACATGTCCAGAAGCATTCCTGTCACTCCTGTCCAAGACGCCATTAGAATGCTTTGTTTGCGACATATGAAGGAGATAAGATCCTATAACACCACATGTGTCAAACTAAAGGCCCGGGGGCCAAATTTGGACCGCCATGTAATTTTATGTGGCCCGCAAGAAGGTAAATTAAAAGGCATGACTATAATTTTAAAATAAGTCTATGCTGCTTTAATGTGTGCATTAATCATAAACTAATGAGATTTTCCCAACAAGTGGAACTGACAAATATTTGCAAGTAATGATCCCAAAATGTTCAGGAAGAGGAAAATGGTTGGCATAGAAGGCAGTTTCAAGAAAGGTGAAGGTGAATACAAGTTTATGCTTTAAGGAGACAAATCTGTATGTTTTTTTGTGTTGTGAGTACAATCTGCATTGGCATCTTGACACCAAACATGGAGCTAAGTAAACAAAAGTTAGCAAATTGTGCAATAATTAGGGTGTAAATGTCTGTTTTTGAAGCTGTGCTGAAGGTCTGTGAGCAGGTGTGCCCCGATCAGATACACTTTTATCTGGCCCTTAATGGCAACCATTTTGCTGATGTGGCCCTCAGTGAAAATGAGTTTGACAACCCTACCATTAGACTGTTCGAGACTAAAGCATGGTCAAATTGAGATGTTATAGGCTGTACTGTTCTCTACAGTAGACCTTTAACCCTTCAAGGCCCAATAGCTATTTTAATACATTTTTCCTTTACCTGGATTTTTACTTAATTTTGCTATTAAGTAGTTAAGTAGTTGCTAAATGTGGCTCATGTTGCCTCATAATGACCAGCTCCCATCTATGAAATTCTTGGGGTCCTGTATTTCTTGTCAAACGGGGCTCCACATGGCAAAATAGTGACCATAGGGGCCACTAAGGACATTGGCCCTTGGGTTTGTTTTCTTTGGTCAGACACACACCAGTGGTCAGCTAGAACCTCCTCAGCAACCCCCTTGGCTACTGAATTGTGATCATCGTGATTTTTGGCCCTGTATTTTATTTGTTATGAAGAGGAGAGCTGTAAAGAACAATATTCCTGAAGTGATCAAACTCACATGATCAGCAGTAAAACTACATTCACAGGTCAAACAGAATGACTTTATTTTCACAATACAGTTCAAATGTACCGTTCATGGAGCAGTGTGCGTGTCAAAGCCACACATTAAACATTTGTAAGAACTAAAGTAAAGTTACTGAAACCAAACCCAGCAGCTCACTGCATGTTCAAACACTCCCTGGTTTAGAATAATTTGGCACTTCTTTTTACTGCAAACATTGCTATGAAATGTCTTCCACAATCTCCAAGTTCAAAACACCTCTCCTAGCTGATAATGTTAGACCCTGATACACAATTTACAGCAAACACCTGTAATAAATATAAAAGGCACAATAAAAACTCTCATTTTGTAAACAGCACTTTCCACACAGAAAAACAATAGGTAAAACTGTCTCTAAAGGCACACAGCAGGCAGGGGGGAGAGTATCCGGGGAGGAGAGTATCCAGGGAGGAGAGCACCTGTGGTAAGCGGCTGGGGGGGGAGCGGCCTCAGCTCAAGTCGGGTTTTCCTTTGAGAAGAGGACGTAGCTCTGAAACAAGAGACAGTTTTAAATGAATGTAGAAGATTGAAGATGTCATGTGTTTCTCCAGAAAATATTCTAAATGTGCAATATCGTTAAAAAACACAAACTGCAATAAATAAATAGCAGAATGAAACACTTTAGTACTTGGTTTAGCAGTAGTTAGTTTGTAGCTGAGTCACAGAAGTCATATATTAATCCCTCTACCGCTCAAATCTCAAATCATAGAATGGAAAAATAACAAATATGTCCCACTAATAGAAAAAAAAAGTACCACAATAAATAATGACCCCAAAAATTATTTTTCCATCTAACATGTATTGAATGATAAGTTGATCTAGTAATGAAAGGCCAACTCCTGGGGGAAGTGTTCTGGGCATGTCCCATTGGAATTAGGCCCCAGGGAAGACCCAGAACACACTGGAGGGATATGTCTCGGAGCACCTCAGGATTCCCCAGGAGGAGCTGAAGGAAGTGTCTGAGATGAGGGAAGTCCTGGAGTCCCTGCTTAGACTGCTTCCCCCACAGTCTGGCCTTCAGTCACATCAGCCCTTTAGCAGGCAGATGGAGAACAGCAGGAGGCTGGATGTGGCCCTCTGAGTGCTGAGTGGGGAGGGACCTGTAGTAGGGCCCACTGATGCTAAGGGACTGTAGTGTGAGTGTAGATTTTATGAGTCTGTGAAGATCTGTGTACCATTTTTCAGGACTCTGGTATTATAGAGGAGGACTGATGACTGCTCATCATTGAATGATGCTGTCCTATGATGTGGTATTATTAAAGCAAAAAAAAAAAAAATAAATAAATAAATAAATCCGCGACCCGGCCCCGGATAAGCGGAAGAAAATGGATGGATGGATGGATGGATGGATAAATAAATAATAAAATAATAAAAAAATATATATATAATGCAAAATTGACTCTTGTGAGCTTTAAGTCGCGTTAGAATTTTGTTACCTCCTAAAAAACATACCTGGAGTTGTACTGTGTTTTGTTTCATTTGCATATGTTTTGAGTAATCCTATTATTAATCTGTCTATATCTCCAAAGCTCAAAATGCTCTGTTCCACTTTATGATGTCATGTAGTAGTAGTTTTCAAGGTAACACCTTTTACCTTTAGTTTAGTAGAGATAAAATTGTCCAAATGATTCTACTGAAGGTGTACGGAGTTTAAAAACACAGCGGCGCACTTCCTATATATATATGACATCACAAGGTGGAACAGAGTGTTCCACAATTTGCGAGAAGAACTAAATATGCAGTGTTTGTGTGTTAAACATATGTGAATGAAACAAAACACAACTCCAGGTATGTTTTTGATGAGGAAACAACACTAGTCCATAAAATAGCATAATGTGGGCATTTTAAATGAATACCACACCTGATAAATGCAGAGATACTAAAGGGGCATTTAAACAGACAGGAGGACAGCCTTTTGTGAATGTGTTTGTGAATATGTTGTACCTTTCATTTCGGTGGGCTGTTCCGCGCTGCCCTCTGCTGGTATGCTATTGGGTTCACAGTTGTTGGTCTTAGGGGTTTTGCGTCCGTCAACGGCATCAGTTTTCACCAAACAGAGTGTCTGCAGCAACCCCATGGAGTCGAAGTCCTCCCCCGAACACTCGCCCCGCCTTCGGAGCAACTCCAGCACCTGGGCCAAACCAAAGGACAATCTACTCATCACAGGCACAGGACAGGTGGACCGCACATTATTACACATACACACTAAATTACATATAACACATATACACATATACACTGCCAGTCAAAAGTTTGGACACACCTTCTCATTCAATATATTTTTTCTTTGTGTTTACTACTTTCTACGTTTACATCTAAGACATCAAATACATGATGTAAGATATATAGAATTGTGCAGCAGGGAACATTTTTTTTTTTTTTTTATATTCAAAAGCTCAAAGTAACCACTTTTTGCTTTGTTGATACCGCTGCAAACCCTTGGCCTTCTCTTAATGAGCTTATTAATGTAGTCTAATAAATGGTTTTACTTCACAGGTGTGCCTTGTTAGGGTCAAGAAATGCCAAAAGTGCAAAACAGTCATCAAAGCAAAGGGTAGTTATTTTTAAAGGTTTTTTAATCTAAAACAAGTTCGGAGGTATTCTGAGTTTATTTTTGTTCGCTAGATTCCATGTGTGTCATTCATAGTTTTGATGCCTTCAGTGAGAATCTACAGTGCAAATAATCATGGAAAAAAAAGAAGAAAAATAAATGAAAAACTGTCTAAACTTTTGCCTTGGGTGTAAATATAAGGTTTAGTTAGTTATTTTTAATTATGGGAGAGCTGGTCTTGGTTCATTCTTTATTTTTGATTGTTTTAAACATGAGCTTTGGGTAATGACTGAAAAACACAATGGTGGACAAAGGCAGTTGAAATGTTTATTCTGCAAGAAGGCTGGGCTTAGAGATAGGGTGAGGAGCAGGTTCATCATTGTGTTGTCTCTATTGAGATGTGATTGCCCATTCAAAGGATGATATTAAAGGCCCTAAACCCAATTTCCTGTCTTCCATGTATATGAGCAAAATGTGTTTTGCCCCAGTTTCGGATATATTGTATAAGCAACTCTTGAGGTCAAAATAAGTCAGCTGTGTACTGTCTGCATCAAATTATAAAGCATTTTATTGTCCAATAATCAGGAAGCTGCAATCTGTAAAGTATCTGATTGTGGTTTACCTTCACTGCCAAATTCTGTTCCAGTCTCTTATAAACTCATTTCGGTGAATAATTAGGTGAACTGGTTCTGTTTTTCACATTTTTAAGAATGTAAAAATCTGGCAAAGTGCCTTTAAAGCAGATCTACTCTGCAAAATCAACTTTTAACTGTGCTATAGTTGTTTTCGCTTCATTTCAGAATCTTTAATCACTTATTTTCAAGACACCATATTGCTAATCAAACCCCATTTTCACTGCCACCGGCATACGCCCACTGCTTTACTTTATTCTCATATTTATTTTTTTTTAATCAGTGACACGTGTAGAATTCGGCAGCATCATCATTTTGGTACTTTTTTTTTTTTTTTTTTATCCACTACTCGCTTGGACACACCTTGATGTATTTGTAGGACTTCAGTTCGCTGATGTTCTCTTCCAGAAAGAGCATGTATAAAGAAAGGTCATCCCATCGGCCAGCAGGAGTGGGCAGGACACTCACAGTGGGAAGAGACTGGTAGGTTTCCAGGAAGCTGGCATATCCTTGGCAAAACAGAGGGCGGAGACTGGAGTAGATCACAACAGGCACCAGAGCCACAAAGACGATGAGGTTCACCATACTGACAGACACAAAGCAGAACAGACTGGATCACACAGCAGCCCATTAAGGCAACAGTGTACCACTGCAGACTGTCTATTTATAACAACAACGTTATGCTTTTGGCTGATTTTTGTTATAATCACTGTCCTCATATGTCCTATGTGGTACTCCAGTTTCAATGATTACTTGGATTCACAAGTAAACGTCTAAATCATCAATTGGACATAACTTCAGTTTAACAAAGCAGCCGAGGCACAAGTAATAAGAGGAGCTGTTTTTTTTTTATTTTTGCTAGCCTAAAAATGTGGCTAAATGAAACAAGTCTAAGAGTAAAAATTATTTGGGGGAATCACTTTTTAAAGTAAGGGGTATTGTCTGGAAGTAACGCCTGATTTACAGTTTGAAGTTACTGTAATTGGAAGAAGAAAAAATAATTGATAAAATCTGGTAAGTTCAAGTTATTCAGTTGACAATGACAATTACTACTTATTAATAAAGAATTGCATTTTTGTAGCAACGGTTCTCCAACTTATTTCCATGTACATGGATCCAAAACATATTACTAAAATGGTCTGACTAGAAAGTAGCCGCCCCAAAGCACTAAAAAGTGTGACCCCTGTCTTTACTTCCTACTCTGTGTGCCTTAAGAGTGTAATCCCTGACTCAAGTCTCTACATGGCCTAGCACTGAGCAACATCTCTCACTGGTTAGTGTCCTACATGGATATGTCATATGAACCATCTTGTACTCTCAGACCTCAGGGATGTGCCTCCGGCTGTAGTCCTTCGGTAGTCTTCGTTTAGTCTTTCTATAGTCCTGATGTAGTTCTGGTTTACTCTATCAGACCTCACCCATCAGCCACCTGCTTTAGGCCTTTTGTAGTCCTGTTTTTGTCCTTCTATAGTCCTTTAGTCCTGAAGTAGTCCTGGTTTAGTTCTGGGAATCAGCCTCTACTTTGACAATGTTTAAATCCAGACTCAAAACGGTTCTGTTTAGCTGTGCATATGACTGAAAGGGTTGACTGAAAATGTTTGTTTGTTTGTTTTGTAATTTTAATGTCTTTTTTATCCTGTAAAGCCTTTTGAATTACTTTGTGTACAAATTGAGCTATACAAATAAACTTGCCTTACCTTACAAGGCCAAATATATTAAGGAGAAGTAAAAGAATGGTGTCTAAAAACTAGTCAGAAAGACTTAATTAAAAAGTTACTGTTAAAGTAAGTGTAACTGGGTAGTAATTTGGACACTCCTGATTGTTGAGCCTCTAAAATTGCATTATGAGTGAATGTAATTTTCTAGTGTGTACCCTCATTGAGCTCTCACCTGAGCAGGGAGAAGACCCCCACGGCAATGAGTTTGCACTGCACCTTCTCTGGCACGCTGAGGTCCGACACAAGCAGGCCCACCCGCAGAGAGCACGGAAACTCATCTGTGACGGAGGCCAGGCGGAGGTAGTAGCCCAGGTACACGCAGGCGCACAGCAGGGTGAGCAGGGTGAGCGCGCGGCATAGCAGGTAATACAGCAGCAAGCTACGCCCACTGCGCTTTGTCATCAGGAAGCGCTCCACCAGA
Source organism: Periophthalmus modestus (assembly GCA_019594935.1). Classification (NCBI taxonomy): domain Eukaryota; kingdom Metazoa; phylum Chordata; class Actinopteri; order Gobiiformes; family Gobiidae; genus Periophthalmus; species Periophthalmus modestus. Next base: position 11,825,118 of record JAIEZT010000016.1, read on the forward strand.
GGATAATTAAAACAGCCCTCGCTTAGGTCACTACAGAGGAGACAAACTATTACTACTCTGCACAGCCATCCCCCTCTCTCACTGTATTTCTGTTGAAGTGTTGTCACAATACTAAAATATCAAACTCAATTTCAATACTAGGGAATAGACTCAATACCTAATGCCACGATGAGAATAGGAAACACTCTTCATTTAGAAAATGGAATGAGATTTTCAACATTAAATCATAATATTTTCTTTTCCATTAGCATATGGCCTTATATCTGTGTAATCCCTCAGTTGTCCAGGTAGGTTCCACAGTGGTCCATGGGGTATACTAGTCTGTGTGGTCTTATACTTGTTCTGATACAGCTCAGACAATTCTAAAGCTATTTAGAATTTAAAATTTTGATACTTTTGACAACCCCATTTCTAGTATTGTCTTGTGCCATTATGATTCAAGGTAATATCAAGGTGGGCACGGATATGACTTGCAAATGGAGTTCAGCAGTCACTTTGAAGTCTGCTCCAGTTCCAGAAGTCAATTTTCCATTCATTTTTCCCAGACACTTTTCAAAAAATTCTAATATTAAGAGTTCAAACACATTACGGTGGCTGACCAGCTAAGTACTTACTAGAAGACACCAATACATTAATGGATTAATGAAACAACTCCAGGAATGTTTTTTGAAAAGGGAACAACAGTATAACATGATTAAAAGCTCAAAAAAGCCTTCTGTTGAACCTTCTGGTCAAAACTACAAAAATGATTCTCTGTGTTGGCCTCTTCATAGTGGCATTTCACTGTAACTAGCACAGGATTTTTATTTATGTGCTTCACTTTTTGAACGATGGCTGACATATGTGACATTTTGGGATGTGAGAGGGCACCTGGTGGAGGAGCTGAGGTGCTTAGCTAGCGTGACAGCGCGGTTGTAGCAGCGGTCCAGCTCCTCCATGATGAAGGCCAGGTCAGACTGTAGGAGGGGGGCTGCGGAGAACCTCCAGAACAGAGCCGGGCCGTACATGAGCACAGCCACTAGGAGGAGCACATACGGGAAGAACTGCAACACAAGCACAGACTGGAAATCAAACACACAAGGACAGAGCAATGTATAACATGGACTGATCTTAACTGAAAATGCTAACAACAGTTATGAGCACTAGTACACTCAGAAATTATTTATATTATTAATACGATGGGCTCAGACTCCACACTGTGCACCTCCGGTCCAGTGGCCGCGATTATTCAGAATAAGTAAAGTACTGAGAGGAGCTCAGACTGTGCAGTTCAGTGTTGCTGGTGGAGGTCTGCGGCACTTCGGATTAAAACAAACACCGCAACAAAAAGAAACTGACCCACACTGCAGCCAGAGCTAGACTGAGTGGAGTCTGTGTGAGGTCTTACTCATTTAATGTAGAGAAAGTTATAGAGCTAGTCATCTGGGCATCGTTTTTTAAACCAAGAAATTTCAGCTCCCTCCATAAGTCATGGTACTGGTTTGAGACACAGGGACTTATACTACGAGTTAAATAAGTCCTGGTCCATAAGGGAAGAGTTTTATAGTAACTGCCTTGCTCTTGTTTACTAGCCAACATCATTATGAGTCATAGTAAAAGCCAAAAGTAAAATCTGTCAAATGGACCAAAAAGCTGTAGGAGTGAAAACGTTTTGCTGCTCATCCAAGCCGCTTCTTCAGTTCTGGTCAGATTGCCGGGGGACACTGCCTTATATCTATCTGAAGGGAGGAGCTAACTACACTGAAACTGGAAACAGCTTTTGCTTACAGTTTTTGTATGTAGGCTAGGTCTATTGAGCTACACTAAGTGTGCACTGTGCCTGAGTCATAATTAGCATATTCATTCAACTCTTAATAGGTGCTTACACATCTATTGGCATCCTGGTAAGCTCTATTGTTCTCTTTGTTTCCTTTGTCTGCTTTGGGTCTGTTGATAGAGTTATAGACGGGGGAAAGATGATGTCTAAGGCCCCGATTCCTGTTCAAGGAAGGATTGTCTTTCCTAACAAAAATTGCCTCTTTAACTCCCCTCTCAAACCATTTATTTTCTTTGGTTAAGATCTGTACCTCACCATCTTCAAAGGAGTGGTTAGTGGCTTCGAGAGGGACATGTACGGCAGACTGAGGTCCAGAGGAGCTCTCGCGGCAGTGTTGATTTTGGGTTCCTAGCTGGATGTTGGCAAATTAAGCTTAACTTTGATTCAGGAAGTGTCTGAACATTTTCTAAGAGACATGTGTGCATGAGTTACCCAAGTTAATCTCAGATATGTGCAGTACCTTGTGTAGCCACAGGGGGAGTGTGTGCGTGTGCACAGCGGCCCAGCAGAAGGAGTCCACGTACGCCGCCTGTCTCCATGAGAAGTTGGTGGGAGAGAAGCAGCTGATCTGTGTCCCTGTCAGAGTAACAGCACATGTGAACAGGAGAGACCACCTGCTACATCTGCCCCTAACCACTGTACCTAACTTTGTCAAAATGAATGAGGGACTCATTGGGCATATTTCACTGTAAATTGTACTAGAGTTGTGAAAAGTATAGAAAATCAGGTACTAATCAATACTAATACTAGTTTTGAAACTAGATACTCATTTGAGCAGGTATGGATACTAAAAAAGTTACATTCACAGAACAGAAATGTGAATAGCTTTAGAATGAGCTTGTTCTGTATTAGAACAAGAATAAGACCACATAGACTAGCATACACACATGGACCACTGTGCAACCTACCTGGACGACTGAGGGATTACACAGATATAAGGCCATATGGTAATGGAAAACATGCCACATGGGAGTATAAAATAAATGAATCTTCAACCTTTTAATGTTGCAAACATTCTATTGTCTAAAGACACATACATATAAAGACACAGATTTTTATTATCGTGGTATCTCGTTATTGAGTATCAAGACTATTCCATATTATAAAAAGTGAGTTTTAGTATCGTAACAACACTAGTATGACCTCAGATCCCCGTGTTTGGGAAACCCTTGTAGTACTGACCGACAGACACCTCCTGAGCAAAGGCCAGAGAGATGAGCAGGAGAGGCAGCCCCACAGCCACACACGTCACCAGTTTGTCTGTGGACAGCTCCGTCCGGATGTTCCGATACCGCGAAGGGTTGGGATCCTTCAGCAGGAAGTCACTGAACACGTACTCTGTGGCAACATGGGCGATCGCCATCTCCCACTCCTGAAAACACACACACAGGTAGGGCTAGGACATTTATTGAGGACTTCAATTATTGCTCTAATTCATGAGAACATTGTGTGTGTGGTTGGCTGCGTCTGCGAGGACATATTATTGGGGATTGCCTCCTGTCAGCTCAACAATGCTGGGGGACATGTCAATCCATATTAAAGATATATAGGATATAGAATATATAGAAGACATATATGCTACCGTATAAGATGTATTATGCTGTATGATGTAAAAACTCTCGTGAGAGGTGTTAATTTGCTGTCAATAAAATATTCATTTGGAGAATAAACCATTACAAAAGCAAAAATAACTGCTTCGTATAATTTATTAAGTTATTTAGCCTGTTAGCATAATGCAGCTAACAACTTTCTTCATTTATGAAACTGTTATGGGTTGTTTTTTTGTTTTTTTTTTTTATCTTAATTGAATTCATTAGTAAATTCAAGCTGTTGGATTCAATGACTAATCATGACTAGTCGATTATAAGAAATAATTGTCAGAATAGTCATACTTGGTAATGGTTCTCTAAACTATACAAACACTATACATACATTTTATAACAAAAACAGTGGCATTGTTCAAAAACATCAAAATGTCAGAAAAATAATAAAACATTTCTGATTTTCATTAATAATATAGTTTCTTTGTAAATATTCTCTATTTAAGTCTTCAGTCTCCACATTTAAAAAGTTATTTGGTTGATAGTGAATTTTAAAAGTGTCAATGCACAACAGAAATATTTGCTGACTAGTCAACTCCCAAAATTATTATTAGTTGCAGCCCAAAACACCTGAACCTGACCTGGTCATGACTGCTTGTGGTGTCTGGAGGCTAGCTTATCGCCCTGGGCAACAGCCCCAGACTCTGGGGTCAGGGGGTATTTTCAGAGCACAGCTGTCCAGGGGAATTTGAAGCAACTGAGCATGGTCAGACATGTCTGAGGCACCACCCAAACACCACCACCATGAATATCTAAATCATGTCTGAGGACCAAAACAAGTCCAGAACATGTGTAACTGGACCAAAACAAGTCCAGACAATCTGCAACTAGGTCTGTCACGATAACACATTTTATCACAATATCGATATAAATGATCATATTGAAACCAAACCATAAAGCAATGCAACACATTAGTTCATCATTTTAGTTCACAATTCGACTTCAGCTCAAATAAACAAATGACCAAACATTTCTCACTAGCACAAAGAAAAGGGTACACATGATAAATATTGACCCCAAAAAAAATATTGTTCCATTTGTCATATATTGAAAAATAAGTCCATATAGTAATTGTCATGACAGGCCTATGTGCAACTGGACCAAAATAAGTCCAGACCATTTAAAACCGGATCAAAACATGCCCAGTCCTTTTGAAACTGGACCACAACAAGTCCAGTCAATTTGAAACTGAACACAAGTCCAGTCAATTTTTAACTATCTTTTAGTACCAAAGCAGCTTTGAAATTGAAAGTACAACTAAGTAGTACCTACTCCAGGACAAGGATTAACTGGGACGTCACTGGGTCTAAACTAGAACCAAACCATGATTAAAATGGACGAGAGTCTGGACTACCATCTGATTGTCCCAAGAATCTAATTTTATGAGTAGGAGATCCCACCAGATTGTAGTCTAGTTGAACTTGTTCCACATTAGTCCTGGTTTGGTTCGGGCTTAGACCCAGTGAAGTCCTGGTTAGTCCTTGTCCTGGAGCAGTCCTCTTTTACAGCTGCTTTGCTTTTTAGATTAATTAGCTTTTTTTTTTTTTTTTTTTTTTTGAGCCTCAGACCAGACTAGATCAGTCCTGGCTGCCGAGCCTTGGCCAGTTCCAGTTTTGCCCTGGTTTAGTGCCTTTTTTAAGACTTGGTTTAGTCCCTGTTTAGTCCCGGTTTAGTCCTTTTAGAAATAGAGCCACACTGGCCTTTACGATCTCTGGTCTCAGTAGTAAACATTTATTGCTTTACTACTACCGCCCCACAGACTGAACAAAGCTGTTCTAGGCGCGGGGCATGACTAAACCGCAGGCATCGCAGACTCCTCACCTTCTCTGCTGCTGTTGCTGCTCCTGCTGCTGGTGTTGTTGTTGTGAGGGGAAAACGTGTCGGCTCTTGTGTTTTCTTACCTGAATGAGCGGCTAAACGCGGCTGAAACGGGCTCGGAGCGGGTCAGACCATGGATCTGAGAGGAAAGTGAAACTTGTGGAGTGACGATCAGAAGAGGCGAGTTTCCGCGCGAACGCACGGAACAATAACAAGTTTCAGTATAAGCTTCTTCCTGTGCGCCGCGCTCTTCTTCCGCCGCCTCAGAGACGCGCTGGTGCACGCCAGGCGCGCACTCCAAAGGCGCACTGAGAAAAGGATGAGTCAGATCGTAATCAAGTGCTGTAATGAGGGCCAGGTTTGTTGGTTTGTTTGGCTATACTCAAATAAATAGTCCTAGCTATAACTAATTATTATTTTTTGATAGAAAAACGAGTTTTCCTAGTTTATAAAAGCTCAAACCCGTAATAATTGTTTGAACAGATGAACGTGGAACCTTCTGGCATCTGGAAATTGCACCAAGGATGAACCAGACTTGTGCAAGTCCACAATTCTCTTCCTGATATCTCGGCTGATTTCTTTTGATTTTCCCATGATGTTAGACAAAGAGGCAGTGTGTTTCAGGTGTGCCTTTAAATACATCCACAGATGTATTTGACTCAAAAGTTGTCAATAAATCAAGGCTTCGAAAGACATGACATCATCATCTGGTTTTCCCAAATAGTTTAAATGGATAGTATTATCTTACTGCCTGTAAACTCCTAACTTTGAAGAAAGTAATGAAAAATGCCTAATTGTCTTCTCTTATTATTCTGGCATTTGGCAAATAGAAATGATTTTGGCAATCCTAATTGACCTAAAACAGGAAAAGTTTAGTCTAATTTCATGTCAGACAGTGTATGTGTATTTTTATATAGTGTATGTAAACTTCTGGTTTCAACTGTACATTTATACATGAAACATACTTTTACACTTTAGATACTCCTAAAGGGTAAAAATATCATCATAGACATAGCCTATTATAAGCACATATTACATCTGTATTAAACTTACATTTAGAAAGAGCTTTGAGACACTAGATGTGTGTATTTATATTTTTTAAGAAATAAATACACACATATACATATTAATTAACATTTAGACAAATGTAAATATGGCACATTATCGCCTTGGGCTCACTTTCATCTGCAGATCCCCTGCAGGTTGTATTGTCCACATTAACTCTCTGGGCCTCCAGAGTGTGGAATGAAATAACTTTGTGAACAGGAATCAGTCATGTCTAATAGTCAGTGATCAGGGTCTTTATAATGCAGCGGTCTACAGGCAGTCCTGTCAGGAAAAGCATGTGGTTTGGAGCAGATGCAAGTCTTTAAAGGAAGAAATAATTTGACAATGTTTTTACGTTAAATGGCGCTGACCTGTTCATGTTCATTAATTCACTTTTATTCATTTTTTAATGGATTTTATTTAGGGGAAAAAGACAAATCTTCTTTAAGGTTAACCTGTTTCATCTCTGATACATGTTTGTTGACAGTGCTTTTCATCAATTCAGTTAGAAATATGTATCAGATATTTATAACATGATATTTGTTCAATTATATAATAGTCTCAACATTCAAACTGAAAGTAAGAAATACAACAGGAGCAGTTTAACTGAATACTGCTGAAGCAGTGGTAAACTAGACAAAGCTGTTTAATAAAAATACCTTCAGTGGGGTCTATAGAGCAAACTTTATTTTTAGGGAATTTATAGAATCTACAATGTAAACAGTCGTGATAAACATATGGAAGGGCACAGCTAACAAAAACATGTGAAATAATGTCCTATCCTATGGATAGCTGCACATCACATTAAAGACCTATAGATTTGTTTTTTTCATTTGCACAATAATGATTACACGATGCTGTTGAATCCTACCTGTATCACCGGTTAAGAAAATAAAAGAGGAGAATGAAGTAAGCGCAGAGCAGTGGGCACATGACAATGGCGGTGAAAACGAGCATTTATCGGCAAAATTTTGTCTTGAAAACATGCAGTTAGGAACTTACACAAATCACTTTAAATGTGTGAGTAAATGTGTGGTTAAACAATTATAACAGGGTTAAAAGCTCTGAGGAGTCCATTTAGCAGAATAGTCCGCTCTGTTTTAGGGTGACAGTGTGCAGGGACTGTGGATGAAAATGAGCCTTGAGGTTAAATCTGATGCATTACAAAAATGTTCATTAATGTCACTGTCTTTGTCAATAAATAAATACATCTTGGCATTCCACAAATGAGCCCTGACATGGCACAGCTGTGTAGTGAAAACCATTTCAGGAGAATCACTGGGAGAAAAACAAAGAGTTTGATGCGCTGTCAATGAAGCAAAGGGTGGATATTTTGAGGAATCTGAATATAACACATATTATATTATTTTACAAGTTTTTCTTTGCTACATAATCTCATACGTTTGCTTTATATATTTGATGTCTTCTGTGTGTATCTAAAACAGAAGATAGTAAACATAAAGAAGGAACATTGAGAAGGCATGGCCAAACGTTTGACTGTAGTGTATTTTGAAACTGATTTTTTTTACATTCAAAACGTGTTATTTTTGACCCTTTGCTTCATAATACCCAGTCAATTTTAATGCCCCAGGAAAAAAAAAAAGTTTGGCCACCCTGGTGAGTATGAAAACAACCAAACCACGGGTTACAACACATAGTCACATTCTAAAACAAGTGACTTCAGAAACATTTAAGACCTGATCTGTGGTAAAGGAGAGACCAGCTGTTCACATGACAAACCCAAACTGTCAGGAATGAATGATGAAGTATATATTATAATAAATATTCTCCAAAAAACGGTTTGTACATCCACTTTTAAGCTCCGCCCAAACACAACAGGAGCCAGTAGAATAGAGCAACACAGTGTTTCCTATTGGCCTTAGCTCTCTGTTTACAGTTGAAACTTTATAAGTCTTATAAAGGTCAAAGTGGTTGATTTTTGTTCACTGAAAAATGAGAAAGCCATCTAAAAATGTCTAAAATAAACTATATAACACCACCAACCTACAAGGGACTTAATGTAAGGTTTTGATTTTAAATTACACAAACATGACATATCTCTGCCCCCAGATATGAAGAAAACATGTTCAAGTCAAATATAGCTTTTACTGATAACAATTGTAATATTGTTTTATTTCTAGTTACAAAAACGGTTCTTTCTGTTTTAATTTGATGTTTTTGTCATAAAGCAGAATGGGCCTCGCGTGAGTCTCTCATTAAGGTTGCCAGTTTCAATGCTGAAATCCTGTTGGTTTAAACCTAAAAGCACTCTCTCTGATCTGAATAGTCACTAACTAAACCCCAGCACCTGCAGGCAACCATGAGTCAGTGCTAGTGCAGCCTTTGCAGCTCAGTGAGTGAATTCTGGAGGTTGTGAACTTTCACATGAGATCTGTCCATATACTGAGGATGAAAAAACTTGGTTCTGTGGTGAGACAACTTCTGATGTTTTTGTAAACGAGTATTGTAAATAATAAGGACCCTGAGTCAGAAATGGTTGGTAAAATTAAACAGGACTCATATTAACCTATATTTTAAACCGATGTATTTATTGGTTTATTATTATTATTATTATTATTATTATCATTATTATTATTATTATTATTATTATTATTATTATTATTATTATTATATTATTATTATTATCATCATTAATAATAATTATTAATAATAATATCATCATAATAATAATAATAATAAAAAATTATGTTTTTATATATTTTTGTATATTTTCCTCTGCCGCTGCAGTGCTGCTCCAGGCCACCACACGATGGCGCTGTTGTATCACAGACGGGCGCTGTAGGTGAAAGACGCGGTTAGCTTTAGCTCTGCGGGCTAACTGCAACTTGAACTGCACTGAGTTTGAGCACTGCTCACTGAGGATCCGGCTGTAAACGTCATGCACGCACAGACTCTGTGCAAAAGGCTGTTTTAGAGGAGTGTGAGTGAGTTACACGACAGACGCGGGGAACAGCGGTGCAACAGAAGCAGCGCGGCTGCGAACCTTCACCCAGTGCCCTCTGCCTCAGCCCCGTCCCGCCTCATCCACTGCGCTCATGTGGCCCCTGGTAACACGGTCTGCGGTCAACACAGGTCAGTGATCCACACGCTCCACACACGTATTCTACTAATGTTTCTAAAGTATCAAGTTACACAATTTTGTGCCACTGAAGACGGACCAGAGAGGTGCGTCAGGTGCGTCAGGTGCGCTGTGGATCCGCTCTGAGTGACCAAACTGCTCCTTCTCTGATACTCAATAACTCAGTCCAAACAACACAACAGACCCACAGAAGCCTCTCAGACTGTGCTCAGTCACTCAGATGAGCTGCTGTCATTATTACCTCACTGTAAAGCAGGACTGCCCAAACTGTGGCAAAGACTAATGGTCATCGTCCCACAGAGCAATCAAACTGCAATTTTAAAAGCTCCTTTAGGCCTCCCATTCTCAAAAAGACTAAAGCTTATGTGGACTAAAAATATCTACTTTTACTACAGAAGTTACTCTATAACTCTGAGTAAGTTCAAGCATCAGGCCTCGTAGGAATGGGACAAGATCTCATGCCAGAAGATCTCAAAAGACAAAATTGCCACAAGATTGCGCACACATTATTAAAACACTAATAAACAAACATTATCTTGTGAGATTTTCTTTCCTATGTGTTTACATTTGGATTGGTGCTGACGAGTTATATTTCTTGAGTTTGTTGTTGAGTTGTAATTCCAAAAAATTAGTCAACAAAAATATAAATTGAAAATAAAAATGGTGATAACAAAATTGTGAACTGGGCTGGGCAATTATAAATCATGTTAAAATCTCATCTTGTCTCATTCTTGTGGCCCAAATCTCATGTCTCGTCTCATCTTGTGGAAATTGTCTCCTTTCCTGCCCTTAAGGCCTCTGGTAATGTATCTAATGTAGCTTTAAGCCATGTTATAATGTCGTTACGTCCTCAAAAAAATACCCAAAGTTGTGTTTTCTTTCATTCACACATGTTTAAGTAACCCTGCATTATCTTGCTGCTACATCTCGAAAGTTCAGAATGCTCTGTACCACCTTGTGATGTCATGAAGCTGTATTTTTCAAGTTAACAGCTATGTACGTTTTACCTTCAGGAGAGGGTGGTATTTTAAATTATAATGATACTAATAATGCAGGATTATTCAAACATGAATGTGCATGTTTGAAACAACACCCAACTCCAGGTATGTTTTTTGATAGGTTCACACTTAACCTAATTAGAGTTCAAAAGAGGAGAAGACAAGAGAGATTATTATTGCTATACTCATGAGGAGAAGAGACGGGGAGGCCAAACCTTCAGATTACAACCTCCTCTCCCTTTCTGAAGTCTCCTCCGCCTTTCTCCTCCTTTATTCAGTTAGGATCCCTAGTTACACATCACTGCTCACTCTCAAGGGGGGGAGGGGGGGACAACAAGCAGTGAGGCAGTGAGAAAATCAGATATTACAAAGTTCATTTCAAAATATTGTTGCTTAAGCATTCCTTTCAGTCCTTATTCGCCCAAACACCTTTCAGGGTGTTATCAACTTTGTTGTGACCTCTCCCATGGTCATTCAACTTTCAGACAAGACATTCTCTGCAAAGCTCAGAAAACAGACATAAGTGCATAAATCATATTAAGGTTACATATCATTATTATAGTGATTATAATAAAAATGAACATTACATTACCTTTAAGATTCACAGTGAGATCAATAAACATGTTAAAAATATATTGAATCCATAATTTTTGATGAGGTAATTCTAACATGGTTTAAAGCTCATAAGAATTAATCCATTGTGTGTAATATGTAAAAAAAAAAATAGATGGATCCTTGTGTGTCTGAGCTCTACAGTAAACACATGAGTCTTTTGTTCCAGTCAGGTGCTGTGCGCTCAGAGCCATGTCCTCCTACAGCTCCCTGCTCCTCAGCCGTCCCTCTCCTGCGGTCACCCACGTGGAGCTCAACCGGCCCGACAAACGCAACGCCATGAATCGCGCTTTCTGGAGGCAAGACTCGCACTCATGCCCATGTGATGGCAAAACCCTTATTCATGTTATAGCAAAAACGTAGGAGAGGGCTGTCTGAAGGTATAAGGTGCCCAGTGTTTGTAATCAGAAACAACTGGCTTTAATCAGGGCAGTCATTTGTGATGTCACATAGTACTTGAAATTGCAGAGGCCACTGAAAGGTAGCACATACTCAGTTTTTGTCTGTTTTTAACCAGAAAGCTGCAAATTTACCTCATTTGCGCTAAAGTTTTCCAAAAGGAGGGGACTGCATGCTATTAAAACCACCATATACACACATATACACAATTTAGTAGTGAAAGTTGAAAAGGCTAGATGCCAAACTTGATACCACAATAATGATTAAAAAAAGCACTTTTTAGTGTTGGTGTTCTGAGGTCCACAGCTAATAATATATTGTAATGCATAATGTATTGTCTATAAAGAAAGGTATGCTTAAATTTTGGTTTTGGGGGGATAGACTGGTTTGGTCGTCTTTGCAACCACTGCAACTTCCGTGCAAAATGTATTCTAATTAGACCCCAAATCCTAACACCACATCACAGGCTAAATTAGACCCCTGTTTTAGACCATGTAATTTCAACTTTCAACATTAGATAATAGTAGTATCTTTACACTTTTCTGATATAGATTAAGACTGAAAACTGTTCAGTTCAACACTGTCCTATGCAACTGTGTTTTTTTTCCTCCCAGTGTATACATCTAGTACCTTGTTTTTTATTTCAGTTTTAGTACAATTTAGTATCTGGATAGACCAGGTAATTACAGACATATTGCCCATAGGTAGGCTTGTAACGATAATTACTATATTGATGTGAAGGCTTTTGGTGATATGATAACATTTGAGCTGTAAAAGTTTGAATTAATAACTTCTATGGCTCATTACAGATGCAGCGTAGCTACTAAAGCACTTTATTCTTGCTGTCTATTTATTGAAGCTCATGATTTTTTTAACAATGTTATAGATTTACAATAGTTTTTTATGGTATAAATCTGCTCTAGGGTGATTGTGGCATAAATTTGTTTCAATATTACTGTTTATTGTCTATATTTACTTCAGCAATATATCGCACTTCAAAATGTGTTATCGTGACAGTCCTGCCCTTAGGGAAATACTAACCTCTCCAACCCATCTGAAATAAACCCCTTTTGACCATCTGCAGTGAGATGGTGAGCTGCTTCAGTGAGATCTCTGATGACCCAGAGTGCAGAGTGGTGCTGGTGTCTGGAGCAGGCAAAATCTTCACAGCTGGTGAGTTCATCTTCTGCAAGGAATGTTCCATAGAAAGTCCCACTCACGTCTTTCTGATTTTGTGTGTGGAGGTATTGACATGATTCCTGATTTGTGTGTCAGGTAGGGTTGTCCAAAAATCGAGACCTCTGTACTAATTGATACTACAACTTTTATCAAAATGATACACTTGTTACAGGTAGTTCATAGGTACTGAAAAGTTACATGAGATAGTAGAGAGGAGAAAATTTGACCTTTTGTGTATAGTTTTACTACCATTATTCTGTGTTGAAAATTGCTCTCCATTGTAAAGGATCACTTCCCCCTTGTATTTCTTGTGTGTGTTCAAAATCAAAGATATTTTTATATTGAGTATTGATTTCATGGTCAGAAACATGGCAGAGTTAAAATCAGGGCCATTCAGCACGAAAAATGTCCCAATTTCTTCCTCTAAAATGTTTTCCTTAGTATTGGAATCAAGTTGGAAATTTTAGTGATTTGTGACAGTTTTGATGCAGGTATCAATGTGATTGTCTGTTTTTGTGCAGGTGCATGCGTAGACTTGAGGTGTGTAGACTTGATTTCTGATTTGTGCGTGCAGGCGTAGACTTGATTTCTGATTTGTGCGTGCAGGTGTAGACTTGACTTCTGATTTGTGCGTGCAGGTATAGATTTGATGGATATGGCCAGTGATGTGCTTCAGCCAGAAGGTGATGACACTGCCCGAATCTCCTGGAACATTCGCAAAATCATCGCCAAATACCAGGAGACCTTTTCAGTCATCGAGAAGGTGAGCCGAGTGTTTGGGCTATAGAAGAACACTGCATTTGAAGCAGAACTCTGTCATAGTGCAGCTTTAAGGGGAAATACGTTGCACTATTTTGGTCAGGGGTCCGTTGCGTTCTTGGAGATGTCTTTGAAACAGTACACATTAAACCATCGCGCAAGTGTGTCTATACAATCATCAAAAACAAACCTGGAGCTTTTGTGATTTGAGTGTTCTTACCTCATCAAAAACAGACCTGGAGCTGTGTTTTGTTTTATTCGCACATGTTTAAGTAACTCTTTATTATTAGTCTGCCTATACCTCCAAACTCAAAATACTGTGTTCCACCTTCTGATGTTATGAAGTGGTAGTTTTCAAATTAACAGCTACCTTTTACTTTTAGTTCAGTAGAGATCGGCAGTTCCAGGGCTGAAGTCATCCAAATGATTGTAGTGAAGGAGCACTTCATGTATTACCATGACATCACAAGGTGGAACAGAGTGCTTTCAGTTTGAGGGAGGAACTCAGCCTAAATCTGCAGGGTTTGTGTGTTAAACATTTGTGAATGAAACAAAACACAACCCTAGGTATGTTTTTGATGAGGATACAATGTTATAACATAGATTCATGAGAACACTTTAAAATGAGTAATAACTGATACAAAAGAGTTGGTTTGACGTTTTAACTAACATTGTTCCACTATGAAATATACATGAAATTGTATTTTACATGCCTGTGATCCAGAATAACCCATCTTCAATACTTGAGTCTGGTCACCGGTGCATTTCCCTCTTCAGGTGGGTGTGATTGACAGGTGCTGTCAGCAGAGGGAGCTGTAGTACAACTCTGATTGCTTGAACACCAGCCTTTTGCATTGATTGCTTTTTCTTCTGAAACATAACATAAAAATGTCAAGGCTCCTACACAATTTTAAGAGACAAGATGTCCAGAGCATCATATGTCCACCTTAAAACTATGTAATAGGAGAAAAGGTGTCTCTTGCAGTACTGCACAGTCACTGTCTGACAATACTGTAACAATTAGTTTTTGTCTTTTCTAGCTGTTATCTAGCATTTATATATATATATATATATATATATATATATATATATATATATATATATATATATATATATATATATATATATATATATATATATATATATATATATATATATATATATATATATATTATATATTATATACTATATATATATATATATTATATATATATATATATATATATATATATATATATTATATTTTTTTTTTTTTTTTTTTTTTTTTTAAGCCAATTCTTTTTTTTTGTTGTCATTGTAGTGCTGCATAGTCTTCAAGTTTATTTATGTAGCATATACAGATCACAACTAGAATAAAACACCAAGATATCCTGTCTAGCTAGTATTAAATGCCAGTCAATAAAGGTGGACTTTCAGTCTAGTGTTGAACTGCATTAAAGACTGAGATGATTTGACAGGCAGAGCGAGGCTGTTCTATAGCCTGGGCGCTGCCACAGAAAAGTCAGCAGCAGCTGGTCAGCTGACCTCAGGGTTCTGGGTGAAGTATAGGGCTGTAGTAACTCTCTCAAATAAAGAGGAGCCATAGAGAGACATTTAAGCACAATCAATAACAGTTTGAATTGTACTCGACATGAAATGGAAGCCAGTGCAGGCTCTTGTCTCATTTTGTCATATTTTGTGGCACGAGATTTTGTCCCATCTTTAAAAGATTCTGTTAAATTATTTTTTGTATGAAGGAGTAATTATTGTGAATCTACTGTAATATGTTTGCAATCAATATAACTCATCATAATGTTCTCATAGTCAGAATAACCACAGAATGTCCAGCCTCTGTATCACCCTCCTGTTTGTGTGTTTCTTTCAGTGTCCCAAACCAGTGATTGTAGCTGTGCACGGAGCCTGTGTGGGAGGAGGTAGGCTCACGTCCACATTTCACATAAAGGCAGAGCCATTTGGATAGTTTTATTATATTACTCTTAGCACAGACAGTGCGAAAATAAAGCATCACAGCTTCAGTTCAAAAATTATAAAGCATGTTTTCAGTCGTTCAAGTTCAAAATACACAAGTCTTTCACAGTTTTTTGTGCATCATATTTCCAAACCACTATTTCTGATCTGTGGCAATACAATTCGTCATATTGATTGATCACAGTTATTGATTTAATTTTATTTATTAAAAACAATAAAATGCTTTAAATACAATTTCATCAATATAAACCATACAGATTTTTAATAATTGACATTTAACACAAAATCATGTCAAATTTCTTGTGCCTCCAAATCACATGCTTTTACTGTGATAAGACATGACTGAATCTTGATCTCATTTAAAATATGTTTAACCGCACAGCTCCATTTGCAGCCATTGTTCAATATTATAATGTACTAAATGTCTTTGTGACAGACTGAAATCTGAACTGGTATGCTAATATAAAAAACGAATTTCAGAACTGTTCACGGAGGTCTAAACTACAGGGTTTTATACACAACAGGATACCATCCATCCATCCATCCTTGCAGGGGTGGCCCATATGCCAAAAAAATCATATCACAATTTTCCAGATCACAATTTCAATTTTATCCCATTTCATGTTTTCTTCATATATTCTATACAGTGTTTACTGTAACAGAAGTCCGCTGTTTCTGAAAGTCTTCACTGTGATTGGTTTCATCCCCGTCACTTTTTGACCTGGTATAAACTAAAAAGTGAAAATTGCAATATGGCAATTTTACCAAAATGACAAATCGTCACAGGGCTGAGATGACAATTTGTTTTTTATTGCCTTATCACCCAGCCTCATCCATGTGGAAAAAATATTCAAAATATGCTCATCCACAGCCAGGTGTTAAGTAATATTGATTATAACAGAAACATTTGTAAACAACTAGGGAGTCACAGTGTAGTTCAGACAGACATTTAAGCCATTCTCTTGCACCAGAACTGAAGAAGTTCTTAATGAGGCACCAAAACGAGATCCTACCCGGACGACTCATGACCAACAGTTTTCTGCTAATTTAAATGCCTTCTGAATGTGCTTGACCTATGTTGTGCCTGAGAAGTGTTTTGGACTGAGCAAAATGTCTGTTTCAGGTGTGGACCTGATCACAGCCTGTGACATCCGCCTGTGCACTCAGGATGCATGGTTCCAGGTGAAGGTAGGGGTCCACGGATGCCTGCAGACGCTATGAGATGTCAGGAGGAGTGAAGCGGGTAAGAGAGTTGAGGCAGACAGGTGAGGGGGTGAGAAAGACAGATGAGGGGTGAGAAAGACAGGTGAGGTGTAGGCATACAGGAGGGACTAAGGTGACAGGTGGGGTGGTGGGTGATCTGGC
>JAIEZT010000016.1:11846779-11884279 GCA_019594935.1 Periophthalmus modestus
GTGAGAGACAATGGCGTTAGGTTCAGGCGGAGATACGGCGGAGCGTAGGGACCGATGCGTGTTGTACAAAGGCTTAAGCAAAGGTAGAACCAGGGTCAGATGGTGGTGCAGTGGTGCGGTGATGTTCTGGAGCTCTGAGGGGGTCTGTCTCCATCCGTATGCGCGGTTTCGTGCGTATTTTGGGGCGTGAACCAAGAGGCCCGGACTACGCACTTTGGCACGCGCAGCGGATGGATGGATGGAGAGGAGGAGTGGTTTCTGTGACGGTGACCACTGTCCTCCGTGGGGACTTGGGTCGTGACGGCAGGGATAGGGGCAGCGTAGAGCCCGGTTTGGTGGATGGCTTTGTGGTTGTTTTGGTGCGTGTGGAAAATGGAGACTTGGGGAAGGTGCCATGGCCGCCACCCGCATCACGCTCTACGTCACGTTTTGTCAAAATAAACATCCAAATCCCTTATTAATCATAGCCTATTTATCCCAGTTTGGGTGCGTTAATATTTAAGCAGAAACCGTGTTTGTGGTTTGATTTTTCTTTTTCCAATATTTGAAATAAGCTCCATTTGCTCTTCTGCACAGTGTTGTTGACGCACGTTATGGCCACTTTCAGATTGAATTAGTCAAATATGGAGTCTCTGGCGTTGGCTGGACAGAAATCACAGCAATCCAAACTGAGGATGAGCAGTCGTTCACGCTGTTGATGAAGTACTTACATAAAAGTACGGATACAGGGGTAATTACTCAAATAAAAGTAAAGGTATTACATAAAAACCCAGGCCTACTATTTAATTATCTTTTTTTTTTTTTAAACTGAGATTTTTGAGATTTGTTCAAAATTTAATGCAGTGATATTGATGAAGAATTGTCATTTTGGTCGACAGCACTAATATGGCCACGGTCACATTTTTATATATTTTCCACTTTCAAGACACTCAAAGCTCTTTACATCAAGGAACCACTCAGTCATCTACACACACATTCATACTCCGAGTGTGCACAGACACTGAGGGCAAGGTGGGTTAAATCTCTTGCCCAAGGACACAACGAGAGCATTCATCTGTGGGAGCTGGAATCACACTGACAATCTGTGGGTGATCGGATCTGACTGCTCAACCAAATGTTTTATGTGATGTGATGTATGTATGTCACCTGCCAATATGAATGTCTTAATTTTTGTCATGAATGTTGTGTTGGCCTATATATTTTTGACTTTTAGTCAGGATGTTACCACAAATTAGCTCAAAATAACCTCTCAAATCATATGAAAAATATTTTTAAAACCTGCTTTTAATTGTAGTGAAGTAAAAGTAAAGAGTATCCACTATAAAATGTACTTTGTAAATGTAGTACAGATAACTAAAAATTGTATTTCACTTCTGTATCCCTACTTCGTACTATTGCACCAGTGTGAAGAAATGAGCACTGGGCATCTGCAAAATATGTTAGTATAGTAAAGTATGATTTTATTTGTCCCAATGCCAACATGGTACAACTGCAGTGATGCAATAAAAGTTACATTAATGACAATGCTAAAAAGTGACCTATAAAAAAATATTAAAAAGGATAAAAAGGATTCAAATGGGCATATTATCAAAATAAACACAGCCTTCTTTGATTAAAAAGAAAAGAAACATCAAATCTATGTTCTAAGTAGAATGAAAACAGCATGGCTACCAAATATGAAATAATAATAATTTATATATATATATATATATATATATATATGTGTGTGTGTGTGTGTGTGTGTGTATATTATATATATATATATATATATATATATATATATATATATATATATATATATATATATATATATATATATATATATATATATATATATATATATATTATATATATATATATATATATATATATATATATATATTTCTATAGTTCTATAGTACATTTTTTGGACACTCAGAGACACATTGGTGATGGTACTTTAGGAGCCACAGTTGCCCTGGGTCAGACTGGCAGGACAGAGGTTGCCAATCTGCACCACCAGCCTCTCACTCACACACACCACATTCGTAAAAGGGGGGTGAAGTGTCTTGCCTAAAAGACACAGCAACAGCAGACAGTGGTTGGAGCAGCAATCGATCGCGTGCTCTGACCACTGAGCCTCTGCCGCCCAAACTGACTGGCTTCATCTGCTCTCATTCTTGCCAGTTCCTTCTGCTTTTCCACATCAGGCTATGCAGAAGATGTAATTACAACCTAAACAATAGTTCTTTGCTCTCTCCTTAAAGGGCCCCTGTTACGCTATTTTCTGATCTATGTTATACTGTTGTTTCCTCATCACAAACAGACCTGGAGTTGTTTTTTGTTTCAGTCACACATGTTCAACACACAAACTCTGCATATTTGGGCTGAGTTCTTCTCTCAATCAGAAAACACTTTGTTCCACCTTGTGATGTTATGTAGTAATACAGAAAGTGCTCCACCGAGTTCTAAAACTTCATACACCTTCACTAAAATCATTTGGATAATTTCATCCCTGGAATTGCCGATCTCTCCTTAACAATATAAAAGATAGCTGTTAAGTTGAAAATTACTGCTTCATGACGAAAACATTCTGAGCTTTGGATGTGTAGACAGACTAATAATAGAGGGTTACTTAAACATGTAAATGAAGCAACCAGATATGTTTTTGAGAAGGTGATAACATTATAACATGAATTAAAGCTCAGAAGAGTCTTTAAAAAGCCTTTAAAGTGCATTTGGGGGGATAGCATGTTTATCGGTGTTATGTTTATCAGTTCAGTGGCAGTTTGTGAAGAAAAGTTGAGAAGAAAAGTACATAAATAGGCCTACAGGAAGTTCTAAAACAGAATCCCTCAACCTGTACCTGTCTAACCTGTAATTTGTACTTAAAGGTTCACAAACATGACAAAAGAGGAGGAGCTTATGACGGAGAGACAGGAGGAAGAGGCGGTCCGGAGGAGTGAGGACGGGGACACAGAGGATGAGCAGGAGGAGCCCGAGGTGGACAGAGATGAGCCAGAGGACACACATGAGGAGCCAGAGCCGGAGGACAGGGACATGCAGGAGGACGGGGAGGACGAGGGGGACGTGCCTGCAGATGAGAGGGACATGCCAGAGGACCAGTCCCTCCCTGAGTATGTCCCCGTGGACCCAGGACAGGAGAGACGTCGGCCCAAAGTGCACCCCTCCGCCCTCGCCCCACTGCCCAAAGACTACGGTAGGGGTTTCTTCTAAGCATGTGCTATACAGTACAGCACAATGTATCCATAATTAGCACTGTTGTCGTAGCGATTAACAATTCTACTTCTGAATTTCTCAAAACGTTGAATGTATCACTGCGAATAATTGTTTTTAAGCTATGTTTGGAATGGAAATATGACTAGTATCTAATTAAAAGGTATACTGTGTAACTTTTTTTTATGGTGGAGGGTCCATTTGTCTCCATGGAAACGTTGTTGCTTTGCCTGGAATGTTTCACAGTAAAGCTTATTAAACCTAAAGCCACAGTATGCAACATTATACCCAAAAATAGACTCTTTTTTAAATATTTGATTGCGGTTTATTGCACTGAAAAATACAGAAAAAATCTGCATCCTTACTTTGAGTGGGCTTGCCTCTTCACAGACCTGACTCATATTTGGGCAGGAGGAGGCCCATGGAAATGTTGTTCCTTTAGCTATAACATTCCATTCCACGGTATGGCCTAAAACTTATCTATCTTCATGGAGAATGTTCTGGAGTATGGTTTTAACTTTTTATTTCCATGACGTCACCGAGCTGTGCTACCTCCAAAAAGTTACATACTGCACCTGTAAATTTCTGATATGATTCAAATACTGGTGAGTTTAATGAAATATGTTGAAAAAACAATTCACCTCACCACAGATCTGACCTGGTGGTGGTACCTGCTTGTCTATGGAGATAGCCATAAATTCCAGGGTTAGCAATTCCATCTCCATGGAGACAAGCAGGTGGTGAAAAGTTCCATAGTGCATCTTTAAATAAGAATTCCAGTGTGTTGTTGTTGTAAATTCATTAGGCTTGAGAGATTTTGGCCAATCAGAGCAGGCGCATCTGTGCTGTTATCTGTATTTGTCGGTATTCATGAGCTGTAGGTGATTTTTGAGGACTTTTCACCATTCAAAAGATAAAATTTTTCTATAAGTGTTAATTGCTATGACAACGGTCTAAATTCTCCATCATTTTGAAACCCATGGATGGAGAGGAGTGCTGTTCTCAGTAAGTCTTGTAGTTGCAAATGTAATAAACCTAATAAATACTAGGGCTGAACCATTTGGGAAAAATATCAAATTGTGATTTTTCAGACAGACATTACTAATTAAAATGATGTTACTCAGTTGCTCATTTTGTACAAAACTACCGATTCTGATACCATGAACATCAACATTAAATGGTAGTACTTTCTTTTATATTCCCATGTGGTCATATGCGTAATCCCTCAGTCGTCCAGGTAGGTTCGATAGTGGTCGATGGGCGAATACTCGTCTATGTGTCTTATACTTGTTCTGATACATCTCAAGATCATTCTAAAGAAATTCAGGAAACGTTCATTTCTGTCCCGTGAATGTGACTTTTTTAGTATCGGTACCTGCTCAAATGAATATCTAGTTTACAACGTTTGTGAGTATTTGTAATTAATTTATAATAATGCAGTGGTGTGGTGGTACAGTCAGGAGTGTAGAGAGAGAAGACAAACCCTCCCGTCCCTGTGGGTCCATGCTGACAGTGTTACACAGCCCTGATCCACCACAGCTCTCTATCAGGACGAGCTAATCCAAAACACTATCAGCCATTCACTAAAACATCAGTTATTTAAGTCACCTCACTTACTCTGCAAACAACAAAATACAGTATCTTATATAACCTCTTATATAACTTGCTAACAATGTAGTTTAGACCTCTACAAACATGTTCTGAAATGTCCCTGTGTGTCAGATGCCCTCTCTGTGTGCCAGATGCCCTCCCTGTGTGTCAGATGCCCTCCCTGTGTGTCAGATGCCCTCTCTGTGTGTCAGATGCCCTCCCTCTGTGTCTCCATAGGCTCTTATTCTATGTAAAAGCTGCTAACCCTTTAATTTAGACTTCTACAAACTTGCTCTGAAATTCTTCTTGGATTAGTTTCTGTCAGATGTTAAGAATCCTGCAGTTAAAATATAAATCACAAATCTAATCACAGCAGCACTATTTTTCTTCATACAATTTAACCCAATTAAAGCTACATTACACAACTTTCCTCAATTTTTTTTTGTTAAAATCAGGCAGCTGCATTGTGTTTTCTGCTAATTAGAAAACATTTTATCAGTTACAAACTAGTACAAAAGAGCCGCGTGCTTAACTCTACAATTCACTGGGAGGAGAGCTGTTTGACTGTGCAGAGGTGGTCCGCCCTGCTTCTCTTCTCTGTCTGAAAACACTGTTCTAAAGCTGTGCTAGTGGCAGAACATCATGCATGTGAACACTAGTGCTGTGCAAAAGGGTTTGTGAGAGCTCGCAGATTTAAAAACCTGCTCCCTCCTTTCACGGTTTGAAAATCAGGTACAAATAGTTACACGAGGCCATTACACAGGGCAGTTATATTCTGTAGGCACAAGAGTTATGCATTACATAATTAGTCATTGTTTTGTTTACTCATTCATTATCCACCTTATTGTGGAAGTTGCCGCGGGCACTGCCATCGTCATTCAGGTTATATTATTTTGTATGGAGCTGCCGATATTGCCAGTAAATAACTTCTATATGAACTACAGAGCTGTTTTAAAGCCTCCCAGAAAATCAGTGCAGTGTTGACTTGTGGGTCACATGAACACTGAACATTTCACACACATGAAGCTACTTTATATCATATTTTAGTGCCAAAACTTTTCTTAAATTCTCCATTGAAATGAATGAGATTCCCACCAAACTAAAAGTGGCACCACAAAGAAAGTGCAGAAAGTTCAGTCACATTTACCGCAAAAGTCAGGGCAGAATAAGGTCAGTTAAAAAACACATTATATTCTATCCCACATTAACACATTTGTAAATGTTTTTTGCAAAAGTGAAAAGTTATTTTGTGATCATTTTACTACAACTTACTTAAATTTGTGGACATTGCCTTCCCTGTAGGTTTTTACCCTCTAAAAACATTGCAAAAATCAAAGGTATACTGTCAAAACTAGACTTAGAGAGACTTATTCATGCATTTGTCTCCAGTAGCAACCTACTGGAGACAAATGTATACGACTGTAACGACCTGCTCACTGGCCTCTCCAAATGAGCATTTGTTTTTTGATTTTAATGTCTTTCTTTTTCTGTAAAGCATTTTTATTTACTATATGTATAAATTGTGCTATACAAATAAACTTGCTTTGGCCCGATATTTAATTTATCAATACCTGCAAATATTGAATATCAGCTACGAGAGCAAGACAATATCAGATATCATATGGCCTGAAAAACCCGTGTGAACCTCCCTGTTACAGTAGCGTGAGCTGACCTGGTACTGTCCCCATGTGTTGCAGCCTTCACCTTCTTTGACCCCAATGACCCCGGCTGTTATCAGATCCTGACTGACCCCCAGACCACCGTCCCTCAGCTGTTTGCCATTGTCAGGCAGTGGGTCCCCCAGGTGCAGCACAAGATCGACATCATCGGCTCTGAGGTAGGAGCCGTCACACACACACACACACACACACACACACACACACACACACACACACACACACACACACACACACACACACACACACACACACACACACACACACTTATGTTAGGTTTCAGTGGAGACACTAGATTGACTTGCAACTTCCATTATATTGAACCATGATGTTGATGTAATACTGAAGAATTTAGCTCATGGAGGGCCTGATTTTGGTCCACACAAAGCACAAAATCCTGCTGCAGTGACCGTGTTTGTATTGTGATTGTAACACACCCTTCTTGTCCTGTATAATATACAAATCATGCTCTACATAATATCTCTGCTTTGTGTCAGATTCTGAAGCGCGGTTGCCATGTGAACGACCGAGACGGGCTCACAGACATGACCCTGCTCCACTACAGCTGTAAGGCCGGGGCCCACGGAGTCGGTAAGAGCTGTACATGGACTAGGGACCACACTGGATCACTGTACAGGGGCCATGTGTCATCACAACATTTTGCAGTTGTCTCAACTGTCATGAACACTGTGTCCTGTGTACAGGGGAGCCAGGGCCCTCACTGCTCCACAGGGGAGCCAGGGGCCCTCACAGCTCCTCTCTGATGTATTGTTTCCTGTGTACAGGGGAGCCAGGGGCTGCTCTGCGCCTCACCTCACAGCTCTTGTCTCTGGGGGCCGATGTGAGCCTGAGAAGCCGCTGGACAAACATGAACGCTCTGCACTATGCTGCGTACTTTGATGTCCCCGAGCTCATCCGCGTGCTGCTGCGAGCAGCCAAGCCTAGAGGTACTCCCAATTTTTAGTATGTTATAACAGTGTTGCATCATTGTAAACTTAATCACCGTTGCATTTAGAGTGATTTCTGCATGTGTGAGTAATCCTGTAGTCCTGAATTTGAGTGCTCTGAAAATTCCTGTCGTCACCTACCCCCTATTCCCACCCACTGCTCTGTACTTACTATAGACGGCGCTTACCTTATTATTTTAAAACAAAATGTAAAATGATCTGTATGCTACAGTTTTATGCCTTCGTTAATCAGACATAGCCCACGCCTCACAAGCCACTAGGGGCATTTCATTCCCAGTCTGCGCGCCCAGACCTTGTTTTTGTTTAGAAACACAAAAATCTGTTTTATAATCATAAGCTGTAAGGAAACTCACCACATACACAAGACCACAATAGCCACTACGAGGCCCCCAGAGAAATGACTCACTAGCCACAGAACTGGGTGTGCTGTTGACCGTAAATGCTCCAAGATTTTTCCCACTTAAAATCTTATAAATACTTCTCTCAAGTGCTTTGTGACAGTTCATGTTATGCAAGTATATAGTTTATATTTTTTTAGGAATCTGTATTTGTATATATATGTGTGTGTATGATTATATGATTAGAATTTCAAAACACCCAGGATTTGCACACCTTTGTTTCAGTTTGTCAATACAGATACAGAATCATTCATTGTATTACATCAAAGACCTACTAGAGTTGTACTAGAGCATTATCCTGTAGTACACACATGCTGTAACTGCCTCCTCCAGCAGTCTGTTAAACCTGTGTCTCTCCCCAGTGCTGAACTCCACATGCAGTGACTTCCACTACGGTACAGCCCTCCACATCGCAGCCTCTAACCTGTGCCTGGGGGCCGCCAAGTGCCTGCTGGAGCACGGGGCCAACCCCACAGTCCGGGTAGGTACCAGAACCAGCACCAGCACAGCCAACAAGCAACAGGGATCCACTCACTCACACTAGATTTTCTCTTTAGATTTTTAAATATGTTTTTACGCATTGCATAACAAGGAAAGTTTCAAATTAAAGGCACACTGTGGAGCTTTTCTACCTGCTTGTCTCCATTGAGATGTAATTACTTTGACTGGAATGCTCAACAGTGTGGCATTAAACTCGTATATCTTGCATTTATTCAATTACAGGTGTTTCTATTGCTCAAAAAAACCTTGAGAAAAAAAAGTATTGCTGTGGCTCCTCTCCATAGATCTGACCTGTAACTTGGCCTGGTGGTATCACCTGCTTGGCTCCATTGAGATGGATACGTTTAATGCCGTACTGTGGAACATTACATGCAATGCAAAAACATCTCCTCTGAGACAAGCCGGCAGCATAGAAACAAAAAAGTAACATTTTTAAATATCAAATATTAACTGACAAATGAACACAAAATACTCGGGTGCTCATAGATGCAGAATTTGTTACTTAAAGACTCAAAAAACAGAACTAGTTTATTTTAAAAGGTTTGCAGTGGTCCAGTGTTATTCCTCACTTATCTTATGCATTTTGAGCATCCTAATTATTCACCGTGATGAGTTTATAAGCAATTTTCACAACTCTCATAAACCAGAGTGAAGTTTTGTTGTCACGGTAATGCTAACAACTAGAATGCCAACGCGCACTTACTGGTTATTGGACAATAAAATGCTTCATATTTAGATGCAGACAGTACACAGTGGACGTATTCCATTCCTCTACAGCTGCTTGTACAATATATCTCTACTATCTATAGACTAATTTCTCTCAAATACATGGGACAGGTGCTATTGTCGCCGATAGAGCGCGGCTGCGGACTTTTTATTACTGTAACTCCGCAAACAATTGTGCTCTCATATAAATTCAAACGGCATCTCAAAGCAGAGGCATGGGTCTCTTTAGATATTTTACCGTCATTTTGGTAATCTGCCTCTGTTGTCCCTTGAAGACGACGAATGAGAGCGCAGGAGCCTTATTCAATGTGTCAAATAAAAAATACGGATGGATATGTAAAATGGAGGTAGTTGTGTGAAAAAATGCAGTATATTCTGATACTTCCTTTAACATGATTTTTATGGATACAAAAAGAATAAAAGTCTAGGTGAGCTATACTGGTCTATACTGTGCTCAGTCCTTAAAGGGTTAAGTATATAATCATTGATTTCATTTTCATTTGTTCTTTTTTGTTGTATTGCTGTAGCATAAATGAGTATAAATCATAAAGTAACACATTACATGTAAAAAGAACAGGACAATTTTGCAAAGGTAGCAAAAAACTACTACAACTTTACTACTACTTCTACTACTACAACTACTACTACTATTGTCCTAAACTGTGCTGCTATTCTGCCCCTTACTCAAAATTTTTTTTTTTTTGCCATGTATTTGAGCAACAGATATACATTGTGTAAGCAGCTTTTGAAGAAAAAAAATCCACAGTGTACTGTCTGCATCTAATTAATAAAGCGTTTTATTGTCCAATGACTAGAATGTGCGTGTTAGCATGCTAGTTGTTTTTAAAATCAGGCACAGTTGCTTTAACAAAAGCAAAAAGTATGTCCCCAAAATGTCTCCGTACATTTGAGCATTGTGTGTTTAGAACGAGCGGGGCCAGGTGCCTGCAGAGGTGGTCCCGGACCCCATGGACATGAGCCTGGACAAGGCAGAGGCAGCGCTGGTGGCCAAAGAGCTGAGACAGATCCTCCAGGACGCACTTCCTCTGAGCTGCAACCTGCCCCGCGTCACTCTACCCAACTACGACAACATCCCCGGCACCCTCATGCTTTCCTCCATGGGCGTGAAGCTGGGTGACCGAGTGCTGCTGGACAACCAGAAGGTACACTGTCTCCTTGATGTGTCCTCCTAGTGTCCAACCATCTCCTCTGTGTCCTCCTAGTGTCCAACCATCTCCTCTGTGTCCTCCTAGTGTCCAACCATCTCCTCTGTGTCCCTAGTGTCCAACCATCTCCTCTGTGTCCAACCATCTGATCCTCTCCTTTGCAACCTCTGCTCTTCTAACCCTATCCTCTGCTCCTCTGACCCTCCCCTCTTCTCCTCTGACGTTCTCCTCTGCAACTTCTGATCCTCTCCTCTGCTCCTCTGCTCCTCAGATTGGCACTCTCCGGTTCTGCGGGCCCACAGAGTTTGCCAGTGGGCTGTGGGTGGGGGTGGAGCTGGACGAGCCGAGGGGAAGAACGATGGCAGTGTGGGAGGAGTCCGCTACTTCATCTGCCCCCCCAAACTGGGTGAGTCGGCTCTGCTTGATTAGTAACAGATCAAGTGAAGGTATTTATAAATCAACTTAATGGCTTTTGTATGCACCTATGCTCTTTTTAAAGATCCACTATGGAACTTTTCTGTTGGAGAACCTGCTACTTTAGTGTCTCCATGGACATTGTATAGCTTTGTCTGGAATGTTCCACAATATAGCATTATACTTAACTGTCCCCATAAAGAAAAGCAGATGTTCTCAGTTACAGGTCAATTTTGTATGAGGTAGTTTTGAGCTATTAACATATAATAAATAAATATTCCTTTAATTTAAAGGGCCCATATTACATTTTACATTTTTTTAGATTACATTGTTTCTGATCTATGTTATAATACCTACAAACATACCTGGAGTTCTGTTTTGTTTCATTCACACATGTTTAACACACAAATCCTACATATGTAGGCCGAGTTCTTCTCTCAAACTGAAAACACTCAATCTTGTGATGTCATGTGGTGATATAGGAAGCGCTCCACTGTGTTTTTAAACTCCATTCACTTTCACCCTCACCATTAGAATCATTTGGATAATTTCAGACCTGGAATTGCCAATCTCTACTGAACTAAAGGTAAAAGGTAGCTATTAACTTGAAAACGACCACTAAATTAGATCACAGGGAATTCTCTGCATTATGACTTTTGGAGATATAAACAGACTAATCATAAAACACAAACGTGCGAATGAAACAAAACAACTGTTTTTTAAATAACAACATGGCTTAAAGCTCACAAGAGTCTGTTTTGTGTAATATAGAACCTTTAATAAATGTTTGTTAAATAAGTTTAATACTATACTGTGGAACATTTCAGACAAAGCGATGCATAGTATAATGTTTTTTGCTAGAATCATTAGCGTAGAAGATATATTCATGAGTTTCAGTCACATGGGTGCCATTTTGAGAACATTTAACCAAATCAAATATTGAAGGAGAGTAGTTTCCTCTCATCATGAACTCACTCGAGTAGACTGTCTCAGAGTTCTGAATTAAAAATTCAAATTCCTGCCATTTTAAGCACTTGAAAAGCCCATGGGCATTGGATATAGAACAACATTTTGCCCAAAATGCCACTTGGAAGTCTGAGCCAGTTGGAGCAAAGAGGATTTTAAAAAGCTCACGGCCTATTTTTCCATCAGAAGTTCAGTTGAATCTTGTATGAAAATCATGTAAACTTAAGAACCCAAACTTAAAGGTGCCTTGTGTAACTTTTCGTGGGTCACCTTTTCCTGCTTATCTCCATGGAGATGTTATTTCTATGCCTGGAATTTCTACATGTTTTATCTCTAAAAAAAAAAAACATACTCCGGTGAGGTCTGGGGACATCACCTGCTTGTTTCCATGGAGATAGATAAGCTCATGTCATACAGATCATTTTAAGCAAAGAAATTACTTTTCCATGCAGACACGCACCAAAAAGTTACACTGTGCAATTTTAATGCCGGGTCAATGCTAGCATATTTTTCAAGACTAGCAAAGCCATGAGAATGACACTACCAATATTAAATAAATAAATTAATAAATTATAATAATTACCATCATCATCATCTTTATCATAAGGGAGGTAACCAGGAAGGCAGGTAGGTAGAGTTGGAATTGAAGCAGCAATCACATTTCATACTTTACCATAGTGAGAACAACCGTTTTGGATATGTCCCCTGACCTATGCTCTGTGTGGTGTTACAGGTATCTTCACTCCAGTGTCTAAGATCTCCAAAGTTGAGGTCCAGACGCCCTCCTCGGTCACCTCCACCCCCCGCACTCCACACATGGATCTGGCCTCTCGCCTCGCTGCCAAGATGAAGAAGGAGAAGGACAAGAAGGAGAGAGACAAGGACAAATGTGAGCACAGAGCCTGCAGCAGGGGGAAGGGGGACAAAAAAGGGGCATGGCTATCTGTTATGTATCTCTATGTATCTGACCCAAACTGCACTCACAAGACTCCACCTTAACAGCTAAAGCCCAACAGCCCTACCTGTGTCAAAATGTCATAGATCCACAGGAGTTGATAGGGGGGGTCTAAGGGGTCTTTTGTCCCGGGCCCAGGATTGGACCGTCTTCCTATTAATTTATATCAGAGGGGGGCCCAAGTGAGGCATCTTTCCAAAATGAATGCAACTGGAGGAAAAAGTGAAGGAACATGAGGGATTTCACTGTATACACTGGGTTTAACCAAAGAACAGGGATGGGATAAGATCTCAAAAGATACGACTGTGCAAAAAAAATGATCTTGTGAGACCCTTTTCCCCAAAAAAGCATTGCAATAATGACAGCATAAAGTGTTCAAAAAAAAAAAAAAAAAATTAAGGCCCAAAAGTGTTAAGTGCACCACACAATTTATTTATTTAAGACCATGTCTCATTCATGTGGGAATTCTGTCTTGTCCCACTCCTACCAAAGAATATTATGAAAATTATGAAAATTCAAGCTAGTTTTGGCAAATTTAAAAAAGTGATTTTGCAAATATGGTATGGCCTGTTTCATTTTGCCTCCATTTGTCTCCATTTGGCATTAAACATGTAGTATTTAGTTCAATTTGGGGTTTTTTTAGGGATGCACCAATCCAGCTTTTCAATTTTGATACCGATTTCGCTACTATGATATCAACCAAAACCAGAGCAGAGACTAAAAACAGCATTTATTTCTTTTAAATTAAAATAAAATAAGACAAAAAAACTGCTTTGTATAAATAAACGTTATGAGGCTTTCTCTGCCGCGTACAACCAGTAAATACTCTTATTACTCTTACATCAATTTATATGCCCAACCAGGATATCAACTGAATCAATATTTGGAAGCCAATATCCGATCCAGCAATTTTTTTCTGGACTGGCGCCAATATCCAAGACAGATATCGGATCATTTTTACTGTGAGCAAGCTCCCCTCTCCACAGATTAGACCTGTAACTTCACCCGGAGGCACCTAGTTGTCTCCATAAAGATAGATAATGCCATGGAACATTAAAGGCTAAGTGATAACATCTCTTTGGAGACTAGAAAGGTCACATTGTACACCTTTAAGTCTAAGTTTAAGTGTGTAATTACTCTCTCTAAGAATTAATAAGGTTCAACAGTTGGTTTTCTGTCCATACTGACTATTCCATGTAAGACTCTGATGTGATGAAATTCTATGATTGTGACTGAGCGGTACAGTTGTGTGACAGCAGTTTGTGTTATACAGGGCAGAGGAAGAAGTCATCCTGTGGAAGAAGTCATCCTGTTGCGGAGCTCCAGAAGGGGGCTGGTTGCGGAGCTGGGCTGATCACGTGCGATTCTATGGGGACAGAGTTTGCCCCAGGGTGCGAAGATATGATAAGAGACAGATAAGCCTTTTTGCCCACAGTGGGGTATGAAAGAGTGGGTTTGGCACACTTTGGTCTGCTTTATCCCACTTTGGTCTGCCTTAGCCCGGTCGCACTCAGGCATGAGACCTTCACGGCCGAAATAATAAAGCAAATAACATTAATATCGCTATAATTATTTAAAATATCCTGGGAATATACGCCAATGAGTATATAAGCTATGGACTTATAGGGGACATACTGTGCAAAATAAAGAGGACATATTGTGTAAAATTGACTTTTATGAGATTTTAACAATGTTATAACGGTGTTCAGTCATCATTAGTTTATTCAAAGTATCGCCCTACACTTGAGGATGGAGTGCTCAGAAAATTTCAGTTTTTACCTACCCCCTAATCTCCACCGACTGCTTTGTACTCATTTGTTATTATTCACATTCAAAGTCACATATTTTCAACAACAAAAACACATGAATGAAAATCTGCTGCTCCAGTTTTTAACGGGAAGTCAATAGGCCTTTTTCTGTTATTAAGTTGTTTGATCTCTGTATATGGTTGTTTAATACGAAATACCACGAAAAAAGCTTTAAAGCCACAGTATGCAACTTCTTATCGCAAAAATAGACTAAAATAAAAGCAGTTGGAGGTTTGTTTTTTTGTTTTTTTTTGGGGGGGGTTTTTTGGGTTTGGTTTTTTGGGTTTTTTTGTTTTTTTGCTCTGGAAAGCATAGAAATACATGCGTCCTTAGTGAGTGGGCTTGCATCTCCACAAACCTGACTCTTATTTGGCCTGGGGGAGGGCCTCCTCCTTCTTGTCTCTGTGGAAATGATGATTATTATCTTTCTTTTTTTAATCTGAGTGGTGATATTATTGTGCTGTATTCTATTGGGGCGACAGTTGCTCAGTTGATTGGAGTGTTTGTCCCGATCCAATGGTTGGTGGTTCCAATCCCGCTCTTGACAAGAATCACAGGTTGGGTGATCAGGTCCATTGATCCAGAGCCCCCACAGATGGATGCTGTCGTTGTGTCCTTGGGCAAGACACTTAATCCACCTCGCCCCTATAGTTTGAGTACACTGCTGTATGAGTGTGTGTTTTAATGGATGAGTGGTTCTTTGATGTAAAGTGGTTCTTTGATGCCCTGAGAGTAGAAAACTGCTATATAAAATGCTACCATTTTACTGTATTGTTTTTTGTATTGTGTTGTCTTGTCTTACCCTGCTGTCCTGTGTCTTGGCAGGTGACTGGTTTGGTATCGAGCTGGACAAACCCACAGGCAAACATGACGGCTCTGTGTTTGGAGTGCGCTACTTCAGCTGTCTGCCCAAATATGGCGTGTTTGCCCCGCCATCACGAGTTCAAAGGTCAGGATTCATTTGGCTTTCATTTTCCATTAGACTTTTGTTATTAAAGTAGCCTCATAAAGCTAGTTTAACCAATTGTTTTGAGCTTTAGGAATGCCTTTTTTTATAAGTTTCCAAAGATGCAGTGCTAGGTTGGGCTCACTTGACATCACAACATTGTAGAATCCCAGTAGTTTAAGCTGAGCTGGAGGACAGGATAAAATTCTATGGTGGAATTTGTTGTGTAACTGTTTGTAAACTGCAGATGTGTTGACCTGGTTTATGATTAATATTTCTGTAATTACTGGGCCTATCCACATGAAACAAAAACTGGCATTAAGTTCAACATGTTCTCGTCAGTATAAATAAACAAAAGGGAAATTATTTATTTCACATTCGCTTCAGAAATTGGTGCCATTATTGAACCCTAAAGATGTGATTGCTGTCAGCTGAAAGGAGCCAATCCCAAACAAATAATAAGAAGGTTCAATATTTGTCGATCTTAAGTTTGGAGATTTCTTCCAAAAACAGTGATTCTCCCATAGAGTTGTGTTTCAGAGTGGTGAAAAATTAGCAGTGTTGCCATAGCAATCAACAGTTCAGAACAAAATATTCTCTCTTTGAATGGCCAAAAGTCCACTGTCACCTCATAAACAGGAAGCAGAAACTCATGAATAGTCCCCTGCCTGTCATCTGTAATTATGACATCATCAGATTTTCTATTCTGCCTTTGTCCTTGGGCCTGACCCCTGTGTCTGCTTTTCTCTGTGTGTGTTTGATTGTTCAGAATTGGGGGCCCCAAAGACGCCTCACAGAACGACTCCATGGTTAAAAAGGTTCACCAAGTCACTAGTAAGTGTTAACTACTTTTACTTCACTTTTACACGAATACTTTACTAAATAGGCCACAGGCAAAAGTACTGCAGAAAGGTACTGATTGGGGACATGGGCTGAAATAGTTAAAGATGTGGGTTTAGGTTAAGGTTAAGCAAGTAGTGACTATGGTTAAGGTTAGGATCAGTCTCTAGGAAATAAATTTGTCAATGTAATGGCCCAAGAAGCATGGAAACAAACCACGTTTCATAACACTGTGTGTGTGTGTGTGTGTGTGTGTGTGTCTACAGTGTCACAGCCCAAGCGCAACTTCAACACATTGCACTCTCCCAAGGACCTGACCTCCGACAGCTCCATATCCAGGTACGCACTCACCCATACACCTGCTTTATGATCTGAAAATACCAGAGTACACCAGAATACAGCAAAGTGCACCAAAGTACACCAAAGCACATCAAAGTAGCCTACCCCAGGGTACCCTGAAGTACACCAAGTTACTTTAAAGCGCAGCACTGCACTCCAAAGTACACTAAAGTGCACTATGGGATACAATAGAGTATCCCCATGAAACCCATGCATACAAGCCTGAATAACAATTGCCTTAATGTTGCATAAGTATGGAAAATTATTTTAGAAAACTCATGTGTGTACAATTGTTAAAGATGTGGTACCTGACTTTCATACGGAAGGAGGAAGTAGGTAGGTTACAACCGTAACTACGGATGTATGAATCCTTACTGACCGCAAAAACAATCATTCACCCTATGATGGTCAGTCCATATGAAATAGAACTATCTAATTTGTCCGTAGCTCTCACAAACCCTTAAGCACATTGTTAATATTCACATGCATTCTTTTCCAGGAGCATGCGCAGCTTTAGAACAGCTTTTGTTGTTACTACTTAACACTTCATTCTGAGCAGCAGACAATGTGCAGAGGCCTCATTTTGTCACAATGTGCTGATTTTACAGTATTCTCTTTGGCGTAAAACACAAACGTTACTCATTTACATGTCATACCCCAGATTTAATCCATGAGTTTAAACAATAAGAGCATTTAACTTTCCTCCTCCACTCATAGTAATGGTTCTGTTGACCTAAGAGCCCAGCACATGGTTAGTCCCTGTTCCTGACCATCTCCTCGTGTGTTACAGATTACTGTTCTGCTGTTGGTTCCCCTGGATGCTCCGCGCTGAGATGCACTCCTAACCTCCCCCTCCCCCCTCCACTGGAGCCCCCCTCGGGCCCCCCTCTCACCTGTGTCATTGTGTTTGAGACAGTCCTCTTACTATAGCCATTTGTCAGCAGATTAGTGCCTTGTATCAGACACACACCACACGGCTACACATGCACAGCTCTGAAGGACAAGGAGAACCACAGATGAGCCTACAGCAGACAGTATAGGGGAATCAGTCCGGCCTTATAGAGCTCGGGATCAAACAGCAAAACTTCACGTTATTGGCGAAACGTACAAAATGTCCATAGAGATACATTATCTAAACTTCAGCATACATTTAAAGAACATATTATTGTGCTTTTATTTCTCTTTTAAGCATGATTTGGTCACACTGGGATAAGTTTTCCATGTGTTATAACTTAAAATAATGTCTGCATTTGGAAAATATATTTTAGAAACGTCACCTTTTTTTCCAATGAGGCATTTCGTTGTTAGAGCTCTCCTCTACTGTCACGAGAATGAGCAATGGCAAAGTAAACAAGCCCTTTTCCCTATGAATTTAACTGCAGAATGAGTCTGGTGATGGTTTATGGACTTAAAAACTGCACAGGAGAAGTCTGGATTTTCAACTGTGATGCAACAATTCAGGCAAAATGCGAACAGAGCATTTTTAGTGCTCATTTTGCAGAGTTTGTAATAATGGATTAAACAAAAATATGACCCCGGGTATGTTTTTGATGAGGGGACAACAGTATAACATGGTTAAAAGCTAAAAAAAAAAAAAGTCAATTTGGCATAATGTGTTCTTTAATATTTTGCATCTTCAAATCTCTGAACTGAAAATTTGCTGTGACGACACAATCCCGAGCTCCTCTGGCTTAAGTTGCCCTCCTCTTGGTACAGAATTTCAGAGAGGCAGTATAGCGCCATCTGTGCCACCTTTGGGTAATTACATATGTGATTGAAGGGGGGCAACATAACAATTACATGTATATTGAAAAGACCCTGTTATCTGAAAATGTATATATTGTGATTCAGTGCTCTGTACTTTTCTCCACCCACTCCTCCTATTGGTCAGTCTGTATCGTGCTCTGAGTGAGTGACAGGTGGGTTTAACCAATCAGGGTGAGGCAGATTTTAAAGCTACTAAGTGTACATTATTGACACATATAAAGTGTTTGTGTTGTGCTCTGAACTACTCACACAGCTGGTTTATTTGTATATTATTCTAATGAGTTGGTGTCATCTGTTGAAAGGCCAGGAGTCCTTAAAATGGTGCCTAGAACAAGAAAATATCACGTGACCAAAACCTAAGAATAGAAACACCAGTCTGAAGTTATTAACCCATTTAGACAGAAGTGGAGTACAACAGCACCACCTACTTTGAAGCCCACCGAGGATGTCAATGTCCCATTCATTTTCTCCATAGACAAAGACCAAAAGTAACTTTACATTACATTACGCCGCCCTTCCCCCACCACTGCTTTTTTTTATTCCTTAGAAAATCTATGGGGAAAATGGGTTGGAATTTTACTTCCATAGCCTTGTAGTGGGCGGACACCGTTGATGTCCATACCATACCCCACCCCAAAACATCTCCTCCAGTCTGGACCTCCCTCTCTGCTCCAGTCTGGGCCTCCTCCAGTCTGGACTTCCCCCAGTCTGGACCTCCTCCAGTCTGGACCTCCTCCAGTCTGGACTTTCCCCAGTCTGGACCTGCTCCAGTCTGGACCTCCCCCTCAGCTCCAGTCTGGACCTTCCCTTGTCCGGACCACTTCCCCTGAGCCCTGGTTTTCTTGGTGTGTGAAGTAAAACTACTACTACTGTAACTTTTCCTTTGAGTATTTAAAGTTATAGAATTACTAATGATGTTTATTATTTTGGGAAACTACTACTCAAATAAGAGTAACTGTCTGGACTGATATTTGATTTGATGTAACTGAAAGGATAAAATATTAAATAGTGCATCAAATCTGGTATTTTCAAAACTGAGAAACTAAATCATATCTGACTGATCCCTGCAGGAAACACCAATGTTCAAATCATTTCATATTGTCAACATAAAGCTTTTGTCACTTGTTGACTTAATCACAGTGGAAAGAGGAACCACAACTTTTACTCAAGTAAGAGTACTGTTACACGGTACAATATATGACTCATTTAAAGTATGGTGTCTGTAAGCTACTTAGATGAAAGTACTTGAGTAAACGTGGGAGTGTTGGCGCCGTCTGCAGGCCGCTGGCGGGAGCACACGTGAGAGTCTGTGCTGTATTCTTGTATTTTTGGGCCAAACAGCTGTTGTTGTAGCCTCGTGTACATGTAACCTTGGTGTGATGCATGCTCATATCAGTGACATGAAAACGCCTTGAACAATACCACCAGTGTATCCCAATAAAGCAGGTATTCATGTTTCAGAGTCTGTGTCTCATTCACCTGTCAAAAAAACAACAAAAAAAAAAGCCAAAACAATGCAGCTAGGCCTGTTTTTAATTAGTAAGTTTATTTAAAGGTCCTATGTTGACTCCAGTGAGCTTTAAGCCATGTTATAATACTCTTACCTCATCAAACACACACCTGGAGTTCCACATGATCCACCGTGTGATAAATCAGTGGTTTTCAACTTAAGCTAAACTGTCCAAATGATTCTTGTTAAGATGGAGTTTAAAAACACAGTGGAGCACTTCCTGTATTACCACATGACATAAGTTTTCAGTTGGAGAAAGGAACTTCGCCTAAATATTCAGCGTTTGTGTGTTAAACGTGTGAATGAAACAAAACACAACTCCAGGTCTGTTTGTGATGAGGAAACAACATTATAACAGAGATTAAAATAATAATAATAATAATAATAATAACATAATATGGGCTACTTAAATATGCACTATGTCTTGCACTTTTCAAAAGGAGGGTCCACCACCTGCTTGACTCCGTGGACAGACTGTTGTTCCACAGTGTGGCATTAAACTTATCTGTTTTTATTTTATCTGTGTTGCAATCCAGTACATGTGTTTTTATTCTTCAAAAAGTTCTAGAAAAACATACATTTTTACTTAGAGAGGGATCGCATCTCTGTAGATCTAACCTATAACTTGGCCTGGTGGTGTCGCTTGCTGTGTAATGTCATACTGTGGAACCTTCTAGACAAAGCAGAAACATCTCCACGGAGACAAGCAGGTAGCAGAATGTCGACCAGAAAACTTGCTAGGTGCATATTTAAGGAGGAAGCAGAACTTAAGCAGAATAAAAGGCCTTTAACTCTTTCTCTGCACCTCCACTCTGCTCCTGTGATTATTCTGCACCTCCTGGTCCTCCTCTGCAACTCCTGTGGCTGCTCTGTACCTCCTGTGATGTTTCCTATGCACCTCCTGCGACTCCTCCTCCTGTGACTTCTCTGCACTTCCTGTGACTCCTGCTCTGCACCTCCTGTGACTCCTGCTCTGCATCTCTTGTGACTCCTCTGCACTTCTTGAAACACCTCTGCACCTCCTGTGACTCCTCTGCACCTCCTGTGACGCCTCCTCTGCACTCTGCACTCCTCTGGTCTGGGGCTGGTGCTTAGCTCCACCTCCTTCAACTCCTTTGCTCCTCCTGCGACCCCTTTGCTCCTCATCTACACCACCTGTAACTCCTTTCTTCCTCCTCTACACCTCCCGGTCCTCCTCTGCACCTCCTAACACTTTTTTGTCCTTCAGTCTGGGCCTGCTCTGCTCCTCCTGTGACTCCTCCTCTGTGGCCCCTGTGACTGGTCTGGCCCTCCACTGTACTTCCTGTGACTCCTCCTCTGCTCCTCCTGTGACTCCTCCTGTGACTTCTCTGCTCCACCTGTGACTCCTTCTCTGCACCTTCTGTGACTCCTCCTCTGCATCTCCTGTGACTTCTTTACACCGCCTGGTCCTCCTCTGCACCTTCTGTGACTATTTTGTCCTCTGGTCTTGGGTTGGTGCTCAGCTCCACCTCCTGCAACTCCTCTGCAACAGGAGGAGCTCCTGTGACTCCTCTGTACCTCCTCTGACTCCTATGCTCCTCCTGTAACTCCTCTGCTCCTCCTGTGACTGATCTGATTCTTCTGTCTGCTCCTGTGACTCCTATGTGACTTTTGGTAGGGGGTTTGCTTTAAGCTTGTCTCCACGGAGATGTTTTTGCTTTATTTGGACAGTTCCACATTTTGGAACACATCTATTTTACAACAAAATGCACTGAAAACATATCATCGTACAAACCGAGCATTCATAGATGTGAACATTGGCCTGGTGGCGTCACTTGCTGTTCCCACAGTAATAATATACTAATAAATACTTTGAATGCCATACTGTGGAACATTCCTGGCAAAGCAACAACATCTCTATGGAGACAAGCAGGTGCCAGACCCTCCAACAAAAAGGTTACATAGTGCATCTTTAAAGTATTATGCTATTTTTGATGATATGTTTTTGTCTCATGAAAAACATGCCTGGTATTTTGTTTTGTTCCATTCACACATATTTAACACACAAATGCTGCATATTTAGGCCGAGTTCTTCTCTCAAACAGAAAACACTTTGTTCCTACTTGTGATGTCATGTGTTAATACAGTAGAGCTCCACTGTGTTTTTAAACTCCTTACACCTTCACTATAATCATTTGGATGATTTCATCCCAGGAATTAACCATCTCTACTGAACAAAGGTAAAAGGAGCTGATAACTTGAAAACTACCACTACCACTACATGACTGGGGAGAGCAAGGCTGCAGGAGCAGGAAAGGTGTGTGGGGACAGGGAGGACACAGGAACAGGGGTAGGTGTCTGTGGAGAGGGAGGACAAAGGGACAGAGGGGGGTGTCTAGGGAGAGGGAGGACAAAGGAGCAGGGGGAGATGTCTGTGGACAGGGAGGACTGGACCTGGGTGAGGAGCGCTCCTGTCTCCCAGGTGCAGGGGGCGCCCAGTATGGTTATCATTGTGAACTCTTTAACCCTAGACTCTATTGGTTTAGGCCCCGCGGGTCTGTGTCTGTGCACGTGAACATGTCAAGTAAAAATAAATGAAATATAAAATATCCCCTAGGCCTGGACGTGTAGCTTTACGTGCCCGTGTAAGCCTACGTGCCAGTACGTGCCCGTTAGGCCTACTTTAAAGCCTGAGAGCAGAGCAGAGGTTTGAGTGAGGGGCCTGTCCGAGGCCCGTTCTCTGTAAACGGCTGATTTATGGATGAAAAGATGGGGGTGACCACCCCCACTGAGCGCCCCCCACCCACACCCACACTCAGTGCAGTGCCCCCATTGTTCTCAGCGCGCGCACATACGCGCACGCGCCGGCCCAAACAATGGCCTAACCCCGCGCGGAGAGGTGAATGGAGCCACAGTTTGTGCTTTTGGCGCGCTCGGGCCTGGCTCTTATCTCCATCAGGGCTCACGGGTTTGTCTCCTCACGTGGTGCGCGGACAGACGCGTCCAGAGCGCCGCGCACGCGCCTATAACGTGTAGTTGGGGTGCGCGCGCGGGGATGAGCGCTTTTGGCTGAGGTGCACTGGGCGGGGTCTCCGGCAGTCTTCTCTGTTGTCCGTGGCAACCGAGAGGATTGAGCGGGGTTCAGGCGCTTTGTTTGGAGCCCCTCGTTTTTATGCGGCCAGCGTAAGAACCTGCCACCGTCACACGCACGGCGCGCGGAATGTGCGCGAGGACACGCAGACGCGTTCACGAGCCAGAGAGAGCGAGAGAAAGAGAGCGAGGAGAGATGGCTGCTGGGATTTAGCTCGGCGTCTTTTCGCGTCCAACACAACAAGCTTATTATCAGTGTGTACGCACGCAGCACGGATTACGCGCACGAGAACAGGTCAGTGTGCTCCTTTATTCTGGGCATTTTTGCATGTTCATCTTTGTCCTTTGGATGATATTAACGGTAGATAATTCTGCATAAGTGAGCCATAATGAGCTGTAGTGTGATGCACGGGCGCGTAAACGTGAGGCACCCGTTCGCGCCTGGCTGTACAGCCGTGAGTGCGCGGTTCTGCTACTTGTTAGTCCCTGTTCTGTGCTTGTGGACACGGAGGAGGGGCGCGGGGCGCTCTGTTGTTGTCCGCGCGGTGTTTGTGCTCGCGGCATGTGGAGAGGCGCACAAACATGTTTCAAACGTCTTGGTGGATCACATGATCTGGATCCAGCCGAGGCGCATCAGTCCCGACGGGGTGTCTGGATCCCGGGCCGGACTGTCTGGTCCTGGGCCGGAGTGTCTGGACCTGGGCCGGAGTGTCTGGTCCCGGACCGGAGTGTCTGAACCCGGGCTGGAGGGTCTGGGTCCCGAGTTAGGGTGTCTGGTCCTGGGTCGGAGGGTCAGGGTCCCGGGTTGGGGTGTCTGGTCCCGCGCCGGAGGGTCTGGGTCCCGGGCTGGAGTGTCTGGTCCCGGACTGGATCCGTCTGCTTCAGGAGCAGCACCGATTCGGTGATGTCATGTGGCCACGGGGACCTGTCTTTGTTTTCGCGGTGTGGGACTCGGTCCCCAGGGCTCGCTCCCGTCTCCAGAATGAGTGCTTGTGACACGTGTGCTCTGCTTGGTGCTATCTGCTCCGTAATCCCCGCGCGTCGAGTTTACTGCCCGTTTTGCCATAGCAATAACAAAGCCATAAAGAAAGACGGGTGGGTGTGCGGGCTCGTGCGCACTGGCGGGAGACGTGCACGCGGCGGTGGAAGGGCATATTTGGGTGTGCGCTCTGACGGTGGATGCACATTATTTATTATTGCCTGTTTTCTGCGCAGACTGGACCGTTTGGTTTTTGCGTTTTCCTTCTTTTCCTCAAACAGAACTTGGCCTATAATATAGCCCATATAGGCGCCATATTAGAAGAAGTTACCCCCCTTCCACAAAATGGAGGGGGAGACGCTCACTGGAGCTCTCTTCATTAGCAATGCAAATGAGGCGCTTTTAACGGGGCCAGAGCACCTGCTGTCTCCCGGGCTCCCGGTTCTCTGCTCCGGCCGAGCGCAGCCTGTGACCCGGGCACGGCTCCGCACACCGTTATATCCACATCTACTGTGGCTTTGACCACAATTTGAACAAGTGAATAATGTGGGGGTACGGGGGGTGCGGGGGGTTGCGGGGGCTCTGTCAGCGCGCTGTGAAAGGCGTCACGTGACCCGGAGATCAGACGCTGGTTTTGGAGAGGAGAGAGAGATCTGGGTCAGGAGGAGTCAGAAAATAGATCCATATTGTGAACAGAAAAGGGCCGTTTGGATGATGTCTCCAGAGCAGGTTTAAGACGGTACAAAGATGTCCGCGTGTCTCTGTGGTCGTGGCATGTGACCAGGAAAAGCATGTGTCTGACATGGCAGCACCAAAACAAGTCTAGTCCTAAATCAGTTTTGTTAGCTCCAGATTTTATTTATTTATTTATTTATTTTTTTTTGCCTAATCAGTATCTTTTTATTGCACATTAAATTATCATTTTACTAACCCTTTTTTTAATCATCTTAACTTATCCACAGACCGTATGTTGAGACTAACAGGCCTAAGTGCATCAGTGTATCTCTAACCCACAAGTATTATAGACTTTTTCAGGGCTGCAGTTGATCACATTTCAATCGAGTTTCAGTCATGTCTAATGGTCAGTTTGGGTGTTTTTAATGGAGAGGTCTACAACTTATCATCTGTCAGGAAAAATATGTGGTTAGGAGCAGAGTTCAGATTTGGAGGGAAAATAGCTACCAAGTCTCTCATGCTTTTGTATATGAAATCAAAAATGAAAATGAAAACCATTTTATGTGTTTTTAATAATAAAAATGTAAGAAAAATTGAAAATATAGCTCGATCAATACTAGGAAAAAATATCATATATTTTTTGCCAGCCATAGTGTGTGACCGAACCTGTACATGATCCCTGAGGGGGACCAGATGTTATGGTCACAACTTCCGTGGGACAGACTAGTGGAAAAGTGGCTGCTTTTCTTTTCTTATCCACCACCATCGAAATACACACACACGCACACACGCACACACACACACACACACACACACACACACACACACACACACACACACACACACACACACACACACACACACACACACACACACAGTTAGAAGCAACTATAGTTTGAAAGTTGGTTATAAAATGGCAGTTATCCCACCTGTGCCAATGTGGCCCTTTGGAAATGGGCTACTTTACTTACTCTCAAAAAAAGTTGATCCTATTTCAAATGTTTGCATTTTTTATATGCTATGTTAAGCCAAAGCACAATTTTAAAACCACAGTATGTAACCTTTTAGCCAAAAATAGACTTAAATATAAGCAAAAAGAAAACATCCTTACAGTGAGCTTGCATGCATCTACTGCTTGTTTCTATGGAAATGTTGTTCCTTTGGCTATAATATTCCACAGTATGGCATAAAGCACATCTTTCTCCCTGGATAATGTTCTGAACTTTGGCTCTATTTCCATGGAATTATGAAATCCAGAAAGTTACATGCTATACGTTTAAGATGGTCTAATGCTTTGCCTGATTTGTTGAACACAGTATGGTACTAAAGTTATCCATCTCCATGGAGACAATCAGACTTTTGCCACAAGGCCTGATCTGTGGAGAGGCGAGTGCAGTCACAGTAAAAATGCCTGTGTGAAATGATTTGAGCAATAAAACACATGTGATTGAATGAATGCAGCATACACAGTGCACCTTTAAAGGGCTTATATTATGCAAAATGTGACTCTTGACACTTTAAGTCATATTATATAATGTTGTTACCTCCTCAAAAACATACTGGACTTGTGTTTTGTTTCATTCTCACATGTTCAAAATGCTCTGTTACACCTTGTGATGTCATGAAGCGGTAGTTTTCAAGTTAACAGCTACCGTTTACCTTTAATTAAAGAGAGATGGGCAATTCCAGGGCTACAATTATCCAAATGATTCTAGTGAAGGTGTATGGAGTTTAAAAACACAGTGGAGCACTTCCTGTATTACCACATGACATCACAAGATGGAGTGTTTTCTGTCTGAGAGAAGTACTCAGCCTAAATATGCCGGGTTTGTGTGTTAAACATGTGTTAGTGAAACAAATCACAACTACAGGTACGCTTGTGATGTGGAAATAGCATTATAACATAGATCAGAGAATAGCGTAATATGGCCCCTTTAACATGAAATTATGAAATGCAAAACATGGCCTCAACATTTCATTCGTGTGTAGACTTTATCCTGGTGCAGATTTGTGAGTGCAGTTTGTGAAGTGACAAAGCAGTTAACTTCCTGTAACTTCTGTCTGCTGCATTTTTCTGTGAATGAAAAATCTGTGAGGCTCAGCAGAACAGAGCTCCACTGTGTAGTGCAGGACCGGGGGCGGACCGTAGGGGGCATCGTGATGGGTCAGTACCTCTTGCTAGTATGAATGAGTACATGTTCTCCAATGAAATAATTAGTATTTATTTAGAAATTTGAATGCCTAGAGAACAGTTTGAATGGTACGACATCTCTGTACCAACCTCTGTAAGACCTAAATGCCCCTGTGTCTCCATGGTAACCCCTTGTTATCAGTGAGACCTAACTGTCCCCATGTGTCAGATGCCCTCGCTGTGTCTCCATGTGGTCTTATTCTGTGTAATAGCTGCTAACCCTGTAGTTTAGACCTCTACAAACATGTTCTGAAATGTCCCTGTGTGTCAGATGCCATCCCCGTGTCTCCATGGGGTCTTATGTGTAAAAGCTGCTAAACATGTTTTGAAATGCATGAGATTCTTGTATTAGCTTAAAGTTAATATTTCAGCCTTCAAATGTTCCAGGACATATGTAAAGTAATCTTGGTATTAACACTTAAATTGTGAATCTAATCACAGTCAGAAAGTCCAAAAGAATAGTTATTCCCAACAAGTTGAGCCCTAGAATAGTGTCCAGTGTGTCCAGTGTGTCCAGTGTGTCCGTGTGTCCAGTCTGGTCCTCTTACATGTGTGCTTGCCATAGATTCCAGGCGGCATGCTTCACAGGGTTAGGAGGAGAGCGAGAGGGAAAGACAGAGGGAGAGAGAGAGCGTGAGAGAGAAAGCACATGATGAAAGATAAAGAGCTGTCTGTGTGAGTGTGGGGGTAGAGAGAGGAGAGAGGGACAGGAGAAGGACAGAGAGAGAGATAAGACGAAGGAGAGGGGAAGGGACGAAGACGGGAGAGATAGAAAGAGGGAGGGGGTGTGAGGAAGAGGGAGACTAAATGAGAGAGAGATGAAGAGAGAGAGACATGCAGAGAGAGAGAGAGAGAGACCAGGAGGATGCATAATGAAGAGTCTCTATAGCAGCCTCACACAAGGCCTGTCTGTGAGCGGCCCCTGGGAACACATAATAGGCTCCTAATGATCTACGCTTCACTCTATCTATCCATCCACATATCCATCCATCCATCCATCCATCTATCAGATTTCTCCTCTTGTTGAATATCTCACTCATTCAGAAAATTGAATAAAATAGTGACAGTGAACATCATTCCTCTTTAAAAGGAGATACAAGGGAATAGAGTAGTGAGAGCATCAAACTGACACCATATGAGATGTTCAAGCGTCTCCCTGTTGTAAAGCAAACCTATTGTGCTTGTGTCTTCTTTATAGTTAGAATCTATGACACCTGTGGAATGTTCTGCTATTTGTGTAATCCTGTAATTTAGACATTTTAAATTCATGATTTAATAAAAGCAAACCAGTCTGCGTTAGAAAACTATGTTGCCCCATGGAAGCTGATGTCACTGTTAACGTCAACGGTAGTGTAGCTGTCGGCAGCCCCGATGGATATATCATGCCAGTAAGCTGCAGATTTTTTTTTCATTTGTACCAAAATGCATTCTGCGCATTTCACCAATTAAGAAAATAAAATTGGAAAACGAAGTAAGCACAGAGCAGTGGGCGTGCACCGGTGAAGATGAAAACAGGAGCGGATTGGTAATATGCCGTCTTTAAAAAAAAGCTTGCAGAAACATTCACGAATC
Source organism: Periophthalmus modestus (assembly GCA_019594935.1). Taxonomy (NCBI): domain Eukaryota; kingdom Metazoa; phylum Chordata; class Actinopteri; order Gobiiformes; family Gobiidae; genus Periophthalmus; species Periophthalmus modestus. The sequence goes on from JAIEZT010000016.1 coordinate 11,875,034, forward strand.
ACTCCAAATACAACTTCAAGTGGGTAAATGAGAAGAAAACAACTGTAACCATGTTAAAAGCGCTGATAATAGTCCACTTTAATGGATTTATGGGAAGTGGTTACTTCAAAGGCTATTACACATGATTGCTTCTGGTAGTACTCATATTCTCTCAAAATAACTTTCCACAACATCTTCACTGAAAGCAGCATCTACAGCATAGTTTTACACAATGCTTTTCCTGATGTTCAGTTATTTTATAATTATTCACTCCACAGTTACTAGATTGCCACAATCTACTACTGTAGCCACAGCTGCCCTGGGCCAGCCTGACAGAAGCGAGGCTTCCAATGAGTGCCATTGGCCCCTCCAGTCACTAACACTTACCCATCACATTCTGAACAAAGTGTCAGTGTGCATCAGAGCCACTGCTGCCCCACTGTGGCCTGGTATTCCCCTCATGAAGGTGGTGCACACAAACTGTTTTCTACCATTATATGAAGAAACAAGCCTTATTTCTGAACCCTAGTTTTAGTAGTTTTGCTTTTTCAAGACGTTTTTTTTTGTGTCAATTTCCGTCAACTATTATGTCAAGGTATTTATATGATTATGATGACACAAAATTGATGGGTATTCCCTGTGTTGTGGTTATTTTGGGGAGTTCTGTTGGATAATAACATTCCTTTAGTCTTATTTGCACTGTAAAAGTCAATAGATGACTGTATCATGCAGAATTGTGTTTAAGTTATTTAAACAGGTATTAAAAAGAGGAGGCACTAAAATGGAGCATTGCGGGACTCCATTTATAATGTGCAGATAGACTGATCAAACTTCACACATTGTTTACCATTTAAATAGTTTGTAAATTAATCCAGAGTCTGATCAATAAATCATATGTCCAAACGTCTCTGACTCAGCATAGTATGGTCAGCTGTGTCAAAGACTGACATGCAGATTGGACACATACAAGTTTTTCTTATTCTCAGCATATGGACAGGCCATGCCTCATGTGAAAGCTCCAGAACCTCCAGAATTCACTGAGCTGCAGAGGCTGCACTAGCACTGATTCATGGTTGGCTGCAGGTGCTGGGGTTTAGGTAGTGACCATTCATATCAGAGAGTCCTTTTAGGTTTAAATCAACTGGATTTCAGCATTGAAACTGGCAACCTAAATGAGAGAACTAAAACACCAAATAGTAACAATAAATGGGACATCAGAATAAGGTCGTTTTCACATGTGAGTGGATCTGTGGAATGACCCTAGTGCACACTAGATTTAGTGCTGGTTTGGCTACACTGCGTAAGAAAAAGCTTTATGAATGACACACAGACAGAGTGAGGCTTACGTGCGCACAGAGGCAGGAGGAGTCTTCTGGAGACTGATACTAAGTTGTTCCAATTTGCCTAATCAGACGAACATGTAAAACAGCAGCTCTTTCATGCAGATATACATGATCCAAGCGCTTTTTTGCCCAATCCCAAGCACTTTACTGTCACAGCATAGTGCGTACGTCAGCCCGTGGTCAGCTGCGTTCATAATGCACTCCGAGACCTCCTGTTTCAAGCGCTCTTGAACCGGCAGTTTACTGAGGCCCAGAGGTACAAAGGTCCTTTTACGACGACCTAACTAGTCACAGTCTGAAAACGATCTCAATCAGCATTACAGCAGTTATTAAAAGTAAAAGCTATATTTGATTTTAATATGTTTATGGTTTACATGTGCTTGTGTGTGTGTGTGTGTGTGTGTGTGTGTTACATCTCACAGTGAATGTGGGGTGGCTCAGATCTCAGAAAAATGCTAATCCAGGTTTAAAGCTGACAGTAGGGGGCACTCTGGGGGGGGGGGGGGGCAAGGAGATCGACTAACTTCTCTTTACATAACACATCATATTCTGAAGGTGGATAATCAGCATATGAGAAAATTAAAGCTTTGTCGGCAATATGAGCCTACTTATGGTGAGACAAGGCAATTCCGTGTGCTAGAGGAACACGGTAATGATAGCAGCTAAGTATGGATTGGAGTATAAATCAGCCCAACGAGACCTGCATATTGTCACTGTCAGTGCTGGGGAAGTTATTCTGAAAAAGTCTTAAGTTACCCATTAATAGTTACTCTTAAAAATGTAATATTAAGTTACACCCAATACTGTTATATGTTTGTGTAGTTTGCATATGAATGTAGTGTTCAAATGTGTTAAGTTGTTGCCATGACAATGTTTGATATGATTATAGAGTGTAGGATCTGTGGAAGTCCATTGAGAGTGTCTGATGTCACACAGCCGAATGAAGCCAACCGAGGCTAGCAGTTATAGCGACTAGTCTGCAACCAGATATTATATTTGGAAATCCAAGTACATGTATCATAGCAACAAAAGATCCAATGAGGACCAAGGTTGTCAAAGGTACTAGTCCCTTCCCATCCGCACCACTGGTTTGGCAGGGAGCGGGTGCTTAGTGAGGCACGATAGTTGTCAATTAAACTATGTTCATATCTTGACTTAGGGACAAAATAGTGAAGTAGAAACATCAGGAACCCATAGAGCAGGTTACAACGGTTTAAGGTCAGAATGCCAAGCCTGACAGCTCTCTGTTACAGAGAGAGGGCTACCTTTTTTTTTTAAATGAAAGTGAATTGAAGCCAGGGTCAATGGTCTATTTGGAGTGCAATGGCTGGAAGGCTAGCTATGTCCTTTTATATATACAGTATACTGAATGTCTGTTGCTGTGCACCTCTGTCCAGGTGACGGGTAAACACAGCTTTGCGTGCAGCCTCCTGATCTCTCTTATGGAGTTAACAGGCTTTGAGTAAACACTCGGACATTGAAACTTCGTTGCTCTCTTCAGGAAAATCCTCTTTGGTCCGAGCCTCTAGTTCAAAGACGTCCCAAGTCAAGGTGAGCCGTACTCCAAGGTGGGTGGCACCTGCAGGCTGGGGACACCCTGGAAACAAAGGAGTGAGGGGCTGGGTGCTCCTCTGCTCCATCTGTGGTCCATGTGGTAGAAGCTGGACATGTGAGTTACCCACACGTAGATGATCTTAGTGGCCTAAAGCCTTTGGATTTGTGAGGGACAGTGGAGGTTGGAGAGACAGTCAGAGACAAACTGTTGATCTGGGAGTTGATTCCAGAGTAAATTGGCTGCACTCCGAGCTCTGGATTAGACCTGGGCTTAATACCTTTACACTAAAAGGCCTGTCCAGCAATCTGCTGCCAGGGCAGCCACACTAATCCACAGCAACAACAACAAAGAGTGATCTGCAGTTATCTACTGTCACCTGTGTCACCCTGTGTCCCCCACTGTCCCCTGATGTCACACTGAGTCACCCACTGTTATGCTGTGTCCCCTACTGTTATGTTGTGGCATCCAGTGTCTCACCCACAGTCCCCCATTGTCACCCTATGTCCCCAACTGTCATGGTGTGCCACCCACTGATCCCTGTGTCCCCCAATGCCCCTGTGTGTCGTCCACTGTCACCCGATGTCCCTCACTTTGTGTCACCCAAAATCTCATATAGTCACCCACTGTCCTATGTCACCCATTGTCCCCATGTGTCCCATCATCACCCACTGTCTCCCTGTATCACCAATCGCTACTGTGTATCAACCAAAGTCACCCTGTGTCACCTTGTTTCAGCCTGTGTTACAAGCAATTATTATAAATTCATTTTTGCAGAATTCTGCAATTCTATGTTATATTATGCCACTCTTATTACTTCATTATGTTGCTGTTTGACTTGATTTCACACCGGTCTCTGTAGAATTCATGTCTGATATGGCCACAACTGTCTTAGTATTTATCCTGTGATTTTGTGTCTTGTCAAAGAAAATGCATTTATAATGATTGTGTGTGTGTGTATGTGTGCAGGAGGCCCGCAGTGGAGGCGTACAATGCTGAGAGCCTCTTCTCCCTGCTCCTTGTCGTCACCTTGTCCTCCATGACCTGAGAGTGCCAAAGAGAACCAGAAGAGAGACAAAACAGGCAGAAGCTGAGGAGGCCAGGAACCCATCCTGCACCTTTGTCAAAGTTTGCTTTTCATTTGCCACAATGGCAGAGACAGAGGCGAGTGCAGCTCATGCGGTGGACGAGGACGGTAAAACCACAGAGAGTACACCGGCAGAACCGGAACAGACCACCGCCAAAGCGCCAGAGCAGCCTGAGGTCAGTGCAGAAGTCAACAGCAAAGACACTGTGAACAAGGAGGAAGTGGTGGCAGACGGCACAGAGGCTGAAGCCACACCCGAGGCACCCGAGACATCCGAGGGAGCAGCCGGGGGTGAGGGAGAGCAGGCGGACACCACTGAAGCAACCTCCAGCACTGAACACAAGACATCACTACTGGACTCTTTCCTCCACAAGAGCGGCCTGGGCAAAGTCATGGGTGCAAGGAAGAAGAAAGAGAGTCCAGCAGCAGGAGCAGAGGAGACCCCTGCTGAGGGAGGCACCAAGGATGGAGAGAAGGATGGAGAGAAGGACGGAGAGAAGAGTGGAGAGGAGGCCCAGGAAAACACAGAGGGAGAGGCATCTGCAGAGGGAGAGAAGGAGGGAGAGAGCGCAGAAAAGGAGGAGGACAAGAAAGAGAAGAGTAAAAGTTCAGAGGCCAAGTCTACAGTGAGAGACTTCATCAGAAAACCTGTGGCCCGCATCTTCTCCCATCGTAGCACTGACAAGAAGGACAGCACAGATGCCCAGAAACACGTGAAGGTCCGTTCCAAATCCTTGGATCGAATTGAGGATGCAGAGGCTATGAACACTACAGATCCCAGCACAGAGGAGGGGGCCACCGGGGGAGCAGAGGAGGGAGCAGAGGAGGAAGCAGAGCTCAAAGCCTCCTCAGCTCAGGCTAAGCACATGAGGCGCTGGCATTCTTTTAAGAAGATGATGGCTCAGAAGACACACAAGAAGAGCAGCGGGGGAGTGGAGGATGGGAAAGAGGAGGGTGCAGATGGAGAGGGAGGTGGAGACTCATCCACACTGGACTCCAAAGAGTCCGGGCAGAAGCGCTGGAAGCTCAAACGCTCCTGGACCTTCCAGGGCCTGAAAAGAGACCCATCCATAGTTGGCATCAGCAGCAAGGCCAAGGGTTCAGACAAAGAGGCGAATGATGGTGCCAAAGGGGAGGAGGAAGCAGGGGAGAGTGGAGGAGAGGCCCAGGCTGAGGGAGCCGAGGGGCCCAGTGCAGAGGGAGGGGAGGAGGAGAAGAGCGCTGCCTCAGCAGGGGTGGGAGCTGTCACACAACATGCCAACGAAATCTGGACATCCTTCAAGAAACGGGTCATCCCCAAGTCTAAGCGCACAAACACAGAGTGTGCCCCAGAGGAGGACACTGCAGCAGGTACTGTCCCTCATGTATGAGCTCCAAATGGTAGCACCATTACCATGTTTGTCCTCAGTCATCAAGTTAGAGATGGTTGTTCATACCTGTCATTATTTTATTCTACTCAATTCTCTAAGCATACAGCTCTGAAGTCTAGTTCAATAAAAAATATTTTTTATTGATTAGAGCTCTTATGTTGCATAACTAAAACAGCTCCTCTGACACAGCTCCTCTGTTCTGTAGGTGAGGAGGGCAGCTCTGAAGAGGGCAAAGATGGAAAATCGGCAAAGGCCAAACGCTCCCATTTCGGCCGAGCCGTGTCACTGAAGAACTTCATCCTGCGAAAGGGCAAGTCCACCAGTGTGGACATGAGTGAAGGAGCTAAGGAGGAGGAGGGGGCAGCTGACGGAGAGGAGGCAGAGGGCAGTGCCGAGCCTGCTGCAGATGGTGAGGCTGCCCCCACAGCAGAGGGCAGCAGCACGCAGCCAACTGACACAGAAGCCCCAGCCAAAAGCCCGGCAGAGGAGGTGAAGGCGATGTCAGAAGAGAAGAAGGAGGAGAAGGCCTCAGAGGACCACCCCGTGACTAACTGTGAGAATGGCTGTTCCAACGGCACCGATGACAGCGCACACAATCACCAGGACGAAGACTCCACCAGTCCCGTCAAAAAGGGCAAGGTGTCCGGAGACAACGCCAAGATTATAAACACCACAGCGCCCTGCAACAGTGGTGAGTCCCCACCGCCCCACCTGGACACCAGCAGGGGGAGCACTAACCACATTCATGGCCTCCAGCACGCTGCAGGTGACAGGGCCCAGGGGGAGTCAGAAAGGGGTCAGGAGAGGAGTCAGGAGAGCCCAGGCGAGGACATGGGGAGGAGGAAGGGACAGATCCGGGAAGCTGCTGTGGCCATAGTGGAGAATGTGATGTCAGCTGCAGCAGATCAGTTAGAGAGAGAGCTGTGCACGTCCAATGGTCACCACTGAGTCCTCCTTTAATGTGCACGTGCCTGGGCTTGTGGGCACCACCTGGGGCATTCTGTAAAGGAGCAGAGCTGGTGCTGCAAGGAATGACCCTAACCCCAATAACCCCAACAGAGACAGTGAATAGACTTAACCCTAACAGAGACAGTCACTACATGAACAGAGAACTCCCGGTGCACTAAACAACCTAATTCAAATCGTCTTTACCCCCAAAGCTGTCAGACCTCTCTTGTCCCAGTCTACAGCAGGTCAAAGAACCCTATAAGTGCAAATGGGGGGCTACAAGACGTTCAGGGGCGTCTAGTAATTTAGTATTAGCAGTAAAACTTTGATCACTCTTTGGTCTGTAGCTCGGGTCACTTTGTGGTCACTCTGTGGTCACTTTGTGGTCACTTTGTGGTCACACTGTGGTCTGTAGTTCAGGTCACTCTGTGGTCATTCTGTGGTCACTCTGTGGTCTGTAGCTCAGGTCACTCTGTGGTCACTCTGTTGCTTGAGCCACCCTGTCTGTATTAAACCAAACTAAACTACTGAAATGACAAACCTCCTGGAGGTTGTAGATCTGGAGATGGGTCCTCGGGCTCTGCACTCCACCACATTGGCTCATTGCTCCTGAAAATGAAGCGTACCTTAATCTCTCAGTCAGCCTCTCAGACACTCCTGGTTCACATGATGCACTTACGAGTTGTGAGATGAAACTGCTGTGTCCAGTGCAAGAGAGGAAATCTGTGGTGATCTCGGAATGGAGATCCAGCCTCCTGTGTCTCTGCTGCTTTTGATCTAAAGAAACTAAAGCCTAACACATGAAGTCATTGTTTATCTTTGCCACCTTTAATACTGTAAATTCTGGTGATTACAGAGCTGTAAAGGTTCACATACTTTCTATCAAACACTGTCTCTGTTGGTGTCTATGAGGGGGGCACAGACTGTGACTCACTGCTCCTGACATAACCCTGTTCTGATCACCATGACTGTGTATGTTCATATCACTGTGATTCTGCAGACCTCATTTAATCCTTATTTTCTGTTATATTGTTTACCAGACCAAAAGGCGGAAAACGTGTGAGGCCACACAAAGAGGATTAATACGGCCTGGGATCCGCTGAGCACCTCCCAGAAGCCCCCTCCCTGCCCCAGCCCCTGTCCTCACCTGTCCTGCCCTCACCCTGCCCCTGTCTTGTCCCTGTCCTCACCTATCCTCTTCCTGTCCTACTGCTGTCCCCCCACCCCAGTGCTCGCACCCCCCCTCCTCCCCAGCCCCTCACCCCTGCACTCACCCCAGAGCTCTGACCCTCTCCCCTGGGCCCAGAGCGGTGACCGGGCTGTCACGTCCACACCCCTCCCATACACACCAATAACCACGTGTTAACAGTCACAGTGTGAGATGCAATTAACATAGACAAAAAATATATATGATCATTTCTGACAAAGCAATAATTTAGATCTTTCTTATGACCCTTATTTGTAAACAACCTCCATTTTGTTTTCTGTGACATTTTATATGGTCTTAATGATAGAAAAAAAGAATACGGCTGCAGCGTTGTTGTTGGCCTGGTCTCTGTGCGTGCCTACAGAGACTGTTAGTTTGGTAGTCCCCCGCCCCGCCCCGTCCCTCCCCGTCGTGAGCCCCGTAGGACGGCAGCACCATGGACTGTACATATGGACTGCTCCACTGCACTGTCTCCACACATGTGATGTTCTAGCTCCCTCCGTGTACACGACACCACAAAGAGTACGTCCAAATGTTTCTCTTCTTTGCTTTGTATTCTCTCATTTTGTAAAAAAGACAAAAAATCTCCTCTCACTGAGCCACTGTCCCATGTTCTGTTGTTTGGATATTAATGATAATGTTTTGTTGCTTCAGGTTTTCATATGTTGGATAGCAAACTGTCGAGACAAAAAAGAAAATAAAGATTCAAATCTAACAACTAAATTCAGGTGCTCGTGCTCTTCCTGGGTGCGTGTGTATGTGTGTGCGTGGGTATATGCATGTGTGTGAGTACAGCAATCAATCAATTTATCAATATATCAATATCATTTTAATTATCCCTGAGGGGCAATTCAAACACATTGAGGCAGTAAAATACAATGGTAAGAGAAAGCTTAAACAAAAGTAGGTCCAGTGTTAGGGCAGCCTGAGGGGAGTAACATCCGTCAGGACAAAAGTGTTCCCCTACTGTGTCCTCTGTGTCCTGCAATATCACAACAGCCTACAGGGGGAACTCACCTTCTTGCCCAGAATTTAAACCTGGAGATGCAACAACATGTAACATAGTCAAAGCTGCATATGCATGTGTATTTAAAAGTGTCAGTTTACACCAGGGGCATCAGAGCTTCTCCTGAAATGCTAGTCTCTGTATATTCTCACATTTAAACACCTAACTGTTGTATATTGCTTGTATATTCATTGTTGATTGGATGAATTATGTTTTAAAGTACACAAAAGTTGAGAAGAGGGACGATGTTTTACAGCAATAAGAAGCCGCAGTTGCGGTTCTCTCATTTATGTTTTGGTGTCTGGACATGTCCATTTGCCATCATAAACTGGTTTTGTAAAGTTGCTGTTTGATGTTGTTCAGTGCTTTATATTTCTCCCACGGCTATAAACTTTTCCTAGTCCATCAAGAGTCATTCCCCGAGCATTCCCCGAAGTTTATTGTGGCACACTCTCAACTTCTTAACCGTACTCTCAATCCGCTCAGTTGTTTCAGTGATGAGACCCCTGTTCGCTCAAAGTGTTTCCTCTGGACTGCCTTCTGCCATATTTCATGTAGAAAGTCCGTTGCGTTGTTGTCAAAAGTCAGTTGCATTTCAGAGCTAGCTGGGTAGCATAGGCATTGTCATCCTGGATACAGGAAAAACAAACTGCTGAAATCACACAATCCGACAGTCCTTAACTTCTGTTCTTTGAGCTGGTCATGCTCCACTTCCTAATTGGTTAAACTGCTCAGTGTGCCAGCCAGTCAGCCA
>JAIEZT010000016.1:11889279-11922411 GCA_019594935.1 Periophthalmus modestus
ATCCATTACAGAACATGTGAACGGAGTTGCCTTTCCACAGATCTCATGTGTAAAGCCTGCGTATGTACAAAAATGTTCGTGTATGTGGCATTTCATGTTCAGTTTGTTTAACTGTGTGTGTCGTTGCTTTCAGGGAGGAGGCAGAGTCAGATCTGTGCTTAGGGAGAAGTAAAGTAAGCAAGTTTGTGTTTTGTCCCTACACATATTTTGGTAAGAATTACACGTGCAGTCGAATAGATTTATAGACCCCTGACGTCACCATATTTTCCTTCAAAAAAAAATACAGAGGTCTTTCAGATTGTGCTCTGACATTGCAGCTGACATTGAACCTGCCCGGTCCTGTGTGTGTCCCCGTGTCTCGACAACTATGTGAGTAATGCTGAGCGTCAGGCCTCTCCGGTGCATCCACATTTACACCTGTGGCGGATCAGGGAGCACGCCCAGCAGGGGGAGGACTTCTGCCAAACTGGGGTACAGCAGCCATGGAGGAGTCTGTACGTAATGTAATTGTTTTGTGTCTCCATCCAAAGAGATGATAATGTTTTGCCTTGAATGTTCCACTGTATGGCAGCCACTGTCTGTCTATTTGATTTCACAAAGCGGGGTTGCCTTTTCACAGATCTGACCTATAACTTCTCCTTGCACTTGCTGCCACCTTGGAGACGCATAGCCTAAGTTAACCACTGTGGAACATTCTACACTAAACAATATCTCTATGAAAGCCTTTTTTTTTTTTTTTTTTTTACCTATAGCCTATTTGGCTATTTTCCCAAACACAGTACTTACACAGCCTTACCGATTATACTAATTACACAATTTAGTTGTAATTTAAAAATGAAATAAAATTCAGCACCCTATAATTGAATCCATACGTTGCCCTATAGCAGACTATACTGTGGAATTATTCTCAGGCGCCTCGTGGAGTGGGTAAACTCTGGCCTCTATAGGGTGGAATGTATTCTGTATACTTATGGTGTGACCATACGCTCACTCAACCAGAGCGCAAGTTCAAAGCCTCAAACCGAAACCTGTGTCTGCTGCCATCTGCTGCAGGAGTGGAGAGCCACAGGGGAGGAAGAGGAGCGGCACACAGAGGAAGAGCGCTCTGCGTTTAACACTCACAGTAATGGACTTATACTGTCCACGTAAGAGCTTCGGTCCTGGCGCGCAGAACCATGAACCTGCATGTCTCTGGCTCTGCTGTGTAGTAGTGTGTACTACTACTACCGGACAGGGCTTCTACTGTACGCCTACTGTAATGCCTGATCGGGCACTAGGACCGGATTCCTGCGCTCCTCCCCGTGCACAGTACAGCTGTGGGCTGTGCGCAGGGCGCGGGCCAGGGCGGGGCGTCCGGACAGCAGAGGTGAAGGGACTAGGCCGAGCTCAGAGCGCACTTCTCCGGGCACTGCTCACTTGTCTCTCCGGTCTGTCTTTCGTGTCCCCGCTGCTACAGGTAAGTTCCTCTGTTTTTTGTAAATGTAAACTCTGGCTTTAACATGGATCCCTCTGCGCAGCGTCACCAGCCCGCGCTCTGGAAACTTTACGTTTATCAGGCCTACGCGCTTTAGTTCGTGTGTTGTTTGCTTTGTTGCTCATATTTAGCTGATTATGTGTGGAATGATTGTGTCATTATCATGAATTTCTTTTATAGAGAATCTATCAAAATGTTTTTGGCTAAAGGTATCCTGGGAGGCATCATAAGCGTCATCAGGTGAGTGCCTGCCCCTCACCGCAGGGGCAACAAGTAAACAAACACCGATCCATGACAAACAAACGTTTACCGGAGAATTTCCTATTTTTGCACCGAATGGACATGAGCTGGACGTGGACACGCTACAGGGCGCAGCAGTCCGCCTCTATCTGAATCTAGAGCCAGAACCTATACTAGAATTCAATGGTCCCTAATTGGCTACTATAAAATAAGAGTAGTCTATTTCAACAGATTGTGCTATAGTAGGCTCAGGCTATACCTGGACTGTGTCTGCTGTTGCTTTGCCTGGATTGAATGTTCCACAATATGGCATTTGATTTAACTGTAGTATGACCAGGACAAGTGCATTCTCACTGTCAGCAGTGTCACCTCTCCACAGATCTGATGTGTAACTCCATGGAGATAGATGAATTTAATGCCATGCCATGAAACATGCAGGCAAAGAAATAAGATCTCCATGTACACAAGTAGATTACATTCAGAGAGTCTGCTTTGGTAAAGCTGGAAATGTATCAGACCCTGGGGATTACACAAAGTAAAGGACTTCCCTGTTGTCGTCATGATGTGAATAATTTGACATCATTCGACTGCTGTACATGTGCCCGCTAGGCTACTTGATGTACTGTGATACTGATATAACGAGGTACATGGAGTATAATGCTAATGTGAATACTGTAAACAGTTTACTGTAAGTAGTATGATAGCAGTGTGAGTGTAGTACTTCTTTGTAGTGTAGTAGTAATATGAGTGTAGAACTTATGTGTAGTATGGTAGTTCTATGAGTGCAGTAGTACTGTGTAATATGGTAGTACTATCAGTGTAGTAGTACTGTGTAGTGACTGTGGCTTTTTTTCTTTGTAGTAACATCGACCCGAACGACTTCAGATCCTCAGACCCCGTGAGTATCACACAGGAGCTTTCACTGTATGCTGTGTCACACTGTGTCTGCTCCCTCATGTCCTCTGGGCCCCTGGTCCTCATGTCTCTGGTCCCCCTGTCCTCTGTCCCCCCTGTCATCTGTTCTTTGATCCTTTTGTTTTCTGGTCCCCAAGTCCTCTGTCACTGTGTCCCCTCTCTGAATACATCAGTCCTGTGTGACACATATCCCTGAGTGTAAACATCATGTGTGACACAAGTCCCTGTTGTGTGCAGCCTCCTCCGCGCAGACCCCTCAACTTCGCTGAAAGCCATGAGTCTGAGGAGGAGAAGAGGTTCAGACAGACCTTCCAGCAGCTCGCTGGAGATGTGAGTACACCACAGTACACAGTCTAGTACACACTGTAGTATACACTGTAGGACACACTGTAGGACACTGTAGTACACACTTTTGGAATATGTGGGATGGTGAAAGTAATTATTATTAAATATGCTTTTAACAGCTCTTTTTTTGCAACATTTTTAATTATTATAAACAGTATGATCAGTATAACAAAGACTCCTAATTATAATTTATCTCTGTAGTAGTTGTAGTTGTTTTGATAAATAATTATGCAGATGACAGTGCACACACAGACACCACTAAACCCAGTGCTTAGTGTGTTAGATCCAGTCCTTCAGGATCTGCAGAGGTTGGGCTGCGTAAAACACACACACACACACACACTCTCACATTCCTCTCATTGCCAGGCGGGGCAGGTTTGAGTCATCCTCGGGCGATGGCTGTTGGACTGGCCCAGCTTGTCTGAGCCCTGGTCCACAAACCACTCAGGCACTCTCTGCAGGACACACCCACTTTCTCTACTATCGGGATTTGAATAGTTCCTATGGTGACACAATGTGGACAAACATTTTACCCACAATGCATACTCAATGCTCAGTCACAGCAACTCAAATGGACAGATTTCCTGTTTGACGATCACACAAGAATAAATTAGATTCATGTTCCCCTTTAGCAAAAACCGGGAAGAAAAATTATGCTACATTAAAGTCATAGCTTGTAACTTTTTGCCCAAATATAGACAAAAATAAATTAATGTTTTTTTTTTTTTTTTTTTTTTTTTTTATGGATGTTTTCATAGCTCTGAAAAACATTATTTTGCCTGGGGGAGCAAACTACAGTGACTTTAACATTTTCATAATGAAATACTTACAGTAAGTAGAGGACAGACTGATTCAAACAAATGTAATGTCCGACTTCCTCAATAGGGAAGTGTCAACGACATTCCTGAATTCAATGTTGTGATTTCAGTGTGAAAACAGGGGGCGCTATAACTCTACAGTTTACTGATATGTGTTTCTAATTTGATTCTGATGTTTTAGAATGCAGAGCCTTTTATTTGACATTATTTGATGGATAGATAGATAGATGGATGGATGGATAGATAGAAAGATGGATAGATAAATAGATAGATAGATAATAATTTCCCCCAAATTATATGTTTTCAAAATGAAACTGTAAACCTAGTGATTGTACAGTGCACTGCTCTACATTGGAAAATAATAATAAAAATGGTAGACTTGAGCAGACGTGAGTAAACTTGAATAGACTCGAGACTTTGCATTTTGTATAGAGTTAAAAAAAACAAGGCTTCATGGCAGTGCTCTGTCCAAACTAAATATGGGCCTATGCTGAAGCGTTAAAGCTGTTATCTGATACGCTAAAAGTGCAAATATCGACCCAATACATCGCTTCTCCAATATTTGTAGAGAGAGTCACTGTTTATGAATGAAATAATCACTTTTTATGACAGGCTTTTAGTCCATTTATGCAGTATTAGTCGATGTTATTAAGATTATTATAATTTATATGAGACCACAGCAGAAAGGACTGACTTAAGTAATTTTACATATAAATGCAGTTTCCTAGTGCTTTTTTTCTGCATAAATAGTACTTTATACATGAACTCCCCTGCAGGTGTGGCCTTGTGAGTGCACTTTGAATCAGATACACAGAAATGCATAATTTGTGAGTAGCTTTTGCCATGCCCCTTTTTTGTAGAGATTGTCGGTTTCTGTTCTTGTTGCATGAAGAACAGGCGCAGAGGCACGGGGAATCATTCTGTAGATTTTTATTCAACGATATATATATTTTTTATTTATATATATATATATATATATATATATATATAATATATTTATATTTTTTTTTTTTTCGTAACCGATGCTGATACCGATTGTGTAGAATCCAGTGCAACCGACGTCCGATATTTTGGGCCGATACGTAAAGCTGATATTGTTCACTTCCCTCAGAAATATATGATTTGAAATTACAACAAATATAAATATTGTTATACTTTTTACTTCTCTTCATAATTAAACTATAGTAAGGAAAGATCATCTCAGTAGAAATGATTTTTAGACATCCACAACCCTGTTTTTACTACTAACCCATAACGGAGCTGTGCAATCTCATTTTGTGAACGCCATCAACACCAAGAATTTGTTTAGTCGCCTACAGCCCTATTGTGCTGACAGAGAAGACCACATTTTGTTTCACTTGGATAGACGCAGTAATGAGTTGTTGAGTTGTTAAGCCAGGACTAAACAACTTAATTCCTAACAGTGACTGTGGTGGAATATGTTGTATTAAACGCTGTGTCTTCACAGGACATGGAGATCAGCCCCGAGGAGTTGAAGAAAATCCTCGACAACATCTGCAGAAAGCGTGAGTCACCAAAACATTTTCTCAGTTAGGAGTACTATTACTTCAAAATGATAACTCCCAAGTGCATGTATTTGAAGACACTACTACTCATATAAGATAAATTGTCTGATTTATAATTTGAAGTTAAAGAGCCCATATTACATTATTCTCTTATCTATGTTATAATGTTGTTTCCTTATCACAAACATACCTGAACTTGTGTTGTTTTTTTGTTTTTTTTTCATTCACACATGTTTAATACACAAACCCTGCAGATTTAGGTTGAGTTCCACCTTGTGATGTCATGTGGTAATACAGGAAGTGCTTCACTGTGTTTTTAAACTCCATACATCGTTACTAGAATCATTTGGATGATTTCAGCTGTTCCGAATAAAAGGTAAAAGTTAGCTGTTAACTTGAAAAGTACCACTGCATGACATCATAAGGTGGAGCAGAGCATTTTGAGCTTTGGAGAACACACAACTCCAGGTATGTTTTTGGGAGGTAACAACATCATAGCATGTATATATATGAAATAGAATATAAAATAGAACTAAATCATATCTGAAAGTGCAATAAATACAAATGTTCAAATGATTTCATATTGACACACTGGGAAAAGTCCTTTACACTGTACAATATATTACTCAAGCAGGACTTGTGTCTGAAAGTAAGTGTACTTGAGTAAATGCAACTGAGTACTTCCCCAACTCTGGATTTGAGCAGCAGTTGTGTAGTCAGTCAGTGTTTGCCCTTTGATCAGAGGGTAGCTGATACTATCACTGACTCTGTACTTCTATATCAAATCCTGATCGTGTCCTGTGTGTTGCAGGTGGTCTGGAGATTGGTAGCGATGGCTTCAGTATCGAGACGTGCCGCAGCATGGTGGCTGTCATGGACGTATCCTTCCGCACAAGCCCCTGGTGTAAGGCCCGTGATCGGAGAGCCCTTGCTACCAGAGCTGTGGACTCACTATTTTGAAAACTTGACTTGGACTTGAAAGTTAGTTATTTGGGACTTAATTTGACAACAACTTAGAACTTGACTTAGGGCTTGACATGGACTTACTCTGGGACTTTACTTTGACTTTAGCTGGACTTGAATGTAAGTGACTTGAGACTTGATTTGGACATGACTTGGACTTCAACCTAAGTGACACAGGAATTGACTTTTTTGCCCTATAGAAAAAAAAATACTGAGTTGTGTCAACTGGCCAGTTCCGTTTTCTTTTGCTATAGATGAAGACTGTCCAAACCTTTTCATCAAGAGCCGCATATCATAACACAGATAAAGTGCTGGGTCAATCGAGAGCAAAAGACTAGAAGTCAGTACAGTGAATAATTCAATTATGTGCATTTATAACAGGTTAGACTGAGCCACCGGACCTTTATTCATGCTTAGATCCTCAAAAGGATTTGGTAAATATTTGATATTGACTTTATCAAGTTAGTGTTTCAAAAAGTTGCAGTAAAAAGTACTGCTTAAGGTAATATGGGGCAATTCAGAAGCCATATAGACCCTACCTGGACACTTCTTTATTTGTGTGACTAGAACTTTTCTTTAAAGAAGGGCCATTTTAGAACTACATAAACTGCAAAAATATGAGCTGTATTTGGTAATTGATAGGACTTGAAAGCTTAGGACTTCGGACTTGACTTGGCCTTGAGGCCAAAGACTTGAGATTAGGTTGTAAAACAAGGACTTGGCGAGCTCTGGGTACACTGCTCTCTTCTTTGTGTTGGTGCTGTGTTCTTTGACTCTCTGCTCAGAGCGACAGCACGGGCAAACTAGGCTTCCACGAGTTCAAGTTTCTCTGGGGCAATATCAAAAAATGGCAGGTGAGTTTGTCCATCGTTTATCAGGGGGTCAGAGGGGTCATAGAGGTTTTAGGGGTCAGAGGAATCAGAGGGGAGAGAGGAGTCAGAGGAATCAGAGGGGACAGAGGAGTCAGAGGGTGCAGAGGAGTCAGAGGGGACAGAGGAGTCAGAGGGGTCAGAGGAATCAGAGGATTCAGAGGGTTCAGAGGAGTTAGAGAGGATAGAGGAGTCAGAAGGGGCAGTGGAGTCAGAGGCTTCAGAGGAGTCAAAGGGGACAGTGGAGTCAGAGGGGACAGAGGAGTCAGATGGAGCAGAGGAGTCAGAGGGAGCAGAGGAGTCAGAGGGAGCAGAGGAGTCAGAGGGTTCAGAGGAGTCAGATGGAGCAGAGGAGTCAGAGGGAGCAGAGGAGTCAGAGGGAGCAGAGGAGTCAGAGGGTTCAGAGGAGTCAGAGGGGACAGAAGAGTCAGAGGGAGCAGAGGAGTCAGAGGGAGCAGAGGTGTCAGATGGTGCAGAGGAGTCAGAGGGAGCAGAGTCAGAGAATCAGAGAAGTCAGAGAGGTCAAAGGAGTCAGAGGGCAGCTGTGATTACAATAATAGCTTATAACTTCTGTGTCTTTGAGTGTCCAAAGTACTCTATACAAATACATGTATACTTATTGTTATTATACCTGTCTCTCTCTTCATGTTAATACCATGTGTGTGTATGTGCAGGAAATCTTCGTGAAGTACGACAAAGACAGGTCCGGCCGCATCTCGTCTCATGAGCTGGGCAGTGCCTTGGCGGCGGCAGGTGAGTGTGGGATCACAGACTGTATATATAACGCTATGGGTGACGTCACACCTAGTCCACACTTCTATGATACAACTGAAATAGGGCTGTGCAATTATTAGAATTTTAAACATGATTGCAAACATTGCTCCAATCAGTTAGGCTACAAAAAGCTGTCATTTAAAACTATGGCATCTCCTCCCTTGTGTTCTGTGACTAGTGCAACAGTTGAGCGCTCAGAAGTGTTATCTACCCCCCTATCTCCGCCCACAGCCCAGCCATGGTCTGGGCTGTGGGCTCTGGATGGCATCTGAAACATCTTCATTTCAAGAACATTGTCATTTGA
Organism: Periophthalmus modestus; assembly: GCA_019594935.1. Taxonomy (NCBI): domain Eukaryota; kingdom Metazoa; phylum Chordata; class Actinopteri; order Gobiiformes; family Gobiidae; genus Periophthalmus; species Periophthalmus modestus. The sequence goes on from JAIEZT010000016.1 coordinate 11,897,508, forward strand.
TGCGTTTTCTACACACCCTGAAAAACACAGAACATTCTCTCTGATCTGACCTGTAACTTGGCCTGGTTGTGCCACCTGCTTGTCTCCGTGGGATTCATTAGAGTTTAGATGTATTGCAGTTTGATGCCGTACTGTGAAACTTAACTTATGCATTCTGAGCATCCTGATTATTCACCGCAATGACTCTATAAGCACTTTTCACAACATTCAGAGACCAGTGAGAATTTTGTCCTTTACATGTCAGCTGAGGATTTTTGTAGTATTAACAGTAAATAAAAGTCATAGCTTATTGAGTACAGACCATGCTCTCCTCTGTGTGTAGGTTTCCGTCTGGACGACCCGGCGAAGAAGACAAATGAGTTGTACAGCCTGATCGTGCGTCGCTATGCCGACCAGGACGGACAGATGGACTTCGACAACTATGTGGGCTGCCTGGTGCGCCTGGACAGCATGTGCAGTGAGTCTGATCCTGTCTTTCTCTGGTCCCGCTCCTGTCTTGCTCCTGTCCTGCTCCTGGTTCTTCTCATGTATCTCTTCCTACTCTTGTCCTACTGGTGTCTTGCTTCTGTTTTAAGCGTGGGACATATCATTGCATTAACTTGCGTGATATTTTCAATTTTTAACGCGAGTGACAGGAAACACGAATCCTCTCATCCTTCGCTCTCCCTTCTCCCCCTCAAATAAAATAAGGCAAGGCAAGATTATTTGTATAACACAACTCGTGCACAAAGTAATTCAAAGTGCTTCACAGAATAAGAAAGAAATAAGAAAGAAAATTAACATTGACAGTGAAGAGTGCAGAATAAAAACCTTTCAGCCATACACACACAGCTAAACAGAACCATTTTGAGCCTGGTTAATAAGATAAAGACACATATTCCGGGTGTCTTTACCCAAAAATACAATGCCTGGAGCATCACTCATATGCACGATTCTATTCTAAGGCATGGGCCATATTGACAAAAAGTGCATTACTTCATTTATATTTTTGTATTTTCCAAAAACAATGACATTATTCTTGCAGTCCATTACAAATGCTAATGCTAAAACGTGTCTGTAAATGTCCTGCTTTAGCTTATATTCAGAGTTGCCAGATTTTCAGAGGAAAAAGTCCTGCTCCTTTTCCGCTCCTGTCCTAGCCTTGTCCCGCTCCTGTCGTGTTCTTGTCCCGCTTCTGTCTCTGCTCCTGTCCTGACCCTGTCCCGTTTTATTGGAATTGTTTAGGTAATAGAATGAAACAGATAGTAGAAGTAAATAAATACATTTCTTTCTCCACAAAAATGGTGCAGCCCTAGCTTGGAGCCTTCTCAGGGGCACAGCAGGTCTCAGGATGGTGTATAAATAAATGGAAACTATTTGTAGATGAGTTTATGGGTTGTTAAAAGTATTGAAAATCAGACACAAAACTAGTATTGACACTAGAGGCTGATTTGAGCAGGTATCGATACTAAAAAAGTCACATTCACAGGACAGAAATGAACCTTTCCTGAATAACTTTAGAATGATCTTGAGCTGTGCAGAACCACAGAATAAACCAGAATAAAACCACATATATAGTAGTAGTAGACTAGTATACACCCATGGACCACTGTGGAACCTACCTGGACGACTGAGGGATTACATAGATATAAGGCCACATGGAAATAAAAGAAAGTGCTACCATTTAATGTTGAAAATCACATTCTGAATAACGAAGTTTTTATCATCGTGGCATTAGAGTCAGTATGGAATCTGTTCCTTAGTATTGAAATTGATTTTGAAATGTTTAGTATTGTGACAGTGGTGGAGAAAATGTTGATTTAAAAATATATATATATATTTGTTTTTCTGTCTAGGAGCGTTTAAGACTCTGGATAAGGACAACAACGGAACCATCAACCTCGGCATAGAGGAGGTAAGTCTGCTCGAATCTATGAATGAAAAATGTGGTCAGCAAAAGCAATAGTAGTAGTAGTAGTTTAAAGGGCCCATATTATGGCATATTTTTTAATCTATGTTATAATGTTGTTTCCTCATCAAAAACAAAGCTGGAGAGGTGTTTTTTTTTCATTCATACATAACACATAACACCTAAACCCTGCGTATTTAGGCTGTGTACTTCTCTCAAACTGAAAACACTCTGTTCCACTCCATAAACCTTCACTAGAATCATTTGGATAATTTCAGCACTGGAATTGCCAATCTCTACTGAACAAAACGTAAAAGGTATCTGTTAACTTTAAAACTACAGCTTCATGACATCACAAGGTGGAACAGAGCATTTTGAGCTTCGGAGATGTAGACAGATAAAAAAAATCCAGGATTACTCAAATGAGTAAATGAAATGAATCAAGAACTCCAGGTCTGTTTTTGATGAGGTAACAACGTTCTAACATGGCTTAAAGCTCACAGGAGTCAATTTTGCATCATATAAGACCATACGTACAGATAATTGTACTTATGCTTACTTTTGTACTTGTTTCACCACTGCCTACTTGTGTGCATAATCTTCTCTATATTACTTACTACTTATTACTCCTAGCACTTCTATTTGGCTGTGTACTTTCCCCCTAACCAACCTTTTCTGAATCTGCTTGTGTTGGACAGTGGCTGCAGTTGACGATGTACTCTTGAACCCGGAGCTGCGGAGGCCATCTTTGGGACCACGCTATAACATTCCATTTGGGACCAAAAACCTGCTTTTTCTTTGTGAGATAAAACCATTAATAAATGATGTCATGTTTACAACTCATGAGGCATATGGTCGTCTGTGAGGGAGTATTTTACTTCTATGGTGTACTAACTGCTAACACATAACATATTTAGATTCATTTCAGCTGCTCCCATCAGTGGTGGTAAGCTCCTACTGTAGCGACAGCTGTCTTGGGGCAGACTGATTGAAGCGAGGCTGCTAATCTGCGCCATCACCCCCTCCGACCACCACAATTCACTCATGCACACACCACTTTCATATATAGGCAATACATAAGTGTGTGAAGTGTCTTGCCTAAGGACACAATGACAGAACTTGGTCCGAGCGATACTCCGATCTTTGGGCTGGGGGGACCACTGCTCTAACCACTGAGCCACTGTATTGATGCATCTCAAGGGGCTATCCTTAATAAAACTGACATTTGAGCAGGTATCAATACCAAATAGCTTCCATAAGGCAAAGTTGACCTTTTTCTGAATCGTTGCGTTTACACTTACCCATACACCACATAAAAATTAGAACAATAGACTGGGGGTCAATTGTGACCTAATCCAAGACTAATCCTAGACTAGGACTAAACAGTGACCACAATATGAGCCCAAACCAGCCATAACAAGAGCATGTGTGAATGCAGAAATGAGAAAAGCATTATATCTATTGTCAGGGGTACGGTGCAGCATAAAACAAGGAATTGTTGAATAAATAAAACCCATTTGGCCACGTTTGGACACCCTGACGCACAGTCTTCATGTAAACAGAGGAGAAAACACAGACGGGCTCTGCCACCTGTGAACGGATGGAGGCGCTGCGCTACAGCGGAAAGAGAAAGAGGAGTCTGCGCACTGCAGAGCCTCTCCTCGCTCGGAAGTTTGGAAAAATCCACAAAGGCGCAGCGGAGCGGAGAGTGCAGTGAGTGTCCGGACACTGACCCCGGTAGTACCCGTGCTTTGCCCTCCGGAGCGTGGCTGTCTGCTGCAGAACCATCCCATGAGCCATCCACGGAGCGCATCACCTCGTGGAGAAGATAGACGCAGCGCTAGAGCGCCCACGGAGCCGCAAAGCGTTGTGGGTACTACAAGGCTCTCGTTACCGACAACATCCCTGTGTCTGTGTTCGTCTGTGTGTCTTTATCTGCAGCCGAGCCGCGGGAGAAGGCCCAGGAGCAGCGTGGAGGACTGGGTTAGAATCACATACAGGCTCTGGTCATTCTCTGGTTATTCTCTGGTCACTCTTTGACTGTAGTGTGCAGGGTGGGCGGGGCTTGAGCGTCGGTGAATGTAATAATCTGCCTGAAATCCTCTACACGATGGATGCTGTTTTATTCTGGGACAATACAGAACAGACAGATCCTCATTGGAGCACAGAGGGATACAGGTCTATACAGTCTGTGGGATGCAAAAATAATATGTGATTTATGTAATAAAAAATATGTAATTTTAAATGGAAAAAGAACTTATGGTATATTCAGATGTGGGTAGAGTAGCAAAAAATGTACTGAAGTAAAAGTACAAAGTAGTGTTACAAGGAATTACTCAGGACAAAATAAATAATGCACAAAAAGGAGAAACTAAAATGAGACAAACAAAATCACAAGAAACACAAATCATTTCATATTGTCAATATAAAGCTTTTACTCAAATTAGAGTACTGTTACTTCAATAAAAATATTACACAAGTAGGAGTAAAGTAAGCTGCTAGAAAAGTACAATTTCTTTAAAATGTTACTCAAGTGAATTACTACTACCTCTGAGTATATATGAAACTCAATTTCAAGGAAAATAGCGGAACATTGTATTTATTTATTTAAGCCGTGTTGAAGGATGTTGCAGTGTCAAAAAGCTGGCAATGACACAAAGTTTTAATTAGTGATGGGACTTTCGGCTCTTGTATGGGATCCGAATCTCTTGGATCCATTCATTTCAAAGAGCCGTTTACTATTAATTTATATGACACAACTCAATGTGAGAACTAATTTCAACTACAAACGAATCACTGAGAGAAACGACCAAGCTTCTTCTTTAAAATGGTTCAAACTGAGAGTGGAAGTGTGTTTATCCTTTGAAATGATGCAGAATCTAAAGAAAATGTTGCAGTACAATACTAATAATTAAAAATGTTATGATGCCAAATCTAGTTTTATATGCACAAAGCTCTCACTTGTGTCACCTGCTCTGTTTCTGTGCTGATTCTTGTGTTGGTTCAGAGTTAAAATGCATAAAAACTAAAAAGAAAAATAATCTTTTTTTTTTTTTTTATGAGATTTGGTAACTTTTAAGGAACCATTCAAAAGAGCCGACTTGTTCGAGTCAGGTCACATCAGTTTTGATTTAGTGTCTCTGTTGTGTCGGGCCCAGTGTGTGTGAGGATCAGCACAGAGATGAACAGGGCGGATTACGTCTTTCCTCCAGATGAGGACCTCGCCAGAGTGGACCCAGCGTTCCTCGGGAACAGGGCCAAACCACGGTTCTCCCACACGGAAGTCAAGGTTTTGCTCGAGGCCATCAAGAAGAACCGCTATGTCCTGCTCCGTGAGTACATGCACAACCCCTGAGCAGAGGTGGTAGAGTAGCCAAAAACCACACTAGAGTTACTTCAAAACAATATGACTCAAGTAGAAGTACAAACTGCTGGTCCAAGAAATGACTCATGTAAAATTAAAAAAGTATTTGGGAACATACTACTTAAGCAAGAGTAACTTAAAGAGTAACTGTCGGGAGATTAATAATGCACAAAATCTGGCATTTTCAAAGGATAGATACAAAAATGAGACAAACTAAATTATATCTGAAGGACCAGTGTAAGAAACACATGTCCAAATCGTTTCATATTGTCAACATAAAGATTTTATCACTTGTAGTGTTACTCACAGTGGGAAGAGTAACCAACACTTTTACTCAAGTAAGAATACTGTTACTAGTACTATTAACAACATTACTCAAGTAGACGTAAACATATGCTGCTAGAAAAACACAATCTGTGAGTACATGCAGGCTGTTAGTTAATGTGACACTAGCACCAGAGTAAATGTATAGGAAATAATAGTGAGCTCCTCTGTAGTTATGAATACAGTAAGTGATGCTGTTTTTGTGATGCTGCACAGGAAAGTTTAACCAAGGTGTCTCTGCTGAGGCCAAGAAGAAGATGTGGTGCAGGATCACAGACCAGATCAACAGTCTGGGGGAGAACCAGAGGGAGGTGGGTTCTGGAGCTGCTCACTATTGGCCTTGCAGAATTATCTTGTATTGGTGGTTTTCAGATTGCAGAATGTGATGATGCTCATACTCCCAGATGTGTGCAAGAGCCAGAGTTTACTATTGATTACATTGTTTTTGCCATGAAATATCTAAAAGGTATATTCCTGACCAGATGATTACTATTAGTGACTAGTAACTTCATTAAAGGTCCTCTATTATGCAAAATTGATTCTTGTGAGCTTTGAGTCATGTTATAATATTATCTTCTCAAAAACATACCTGGAATTGTTTTGTTTCATTCACACTTTTGAGTAACTCTTTATTATCAGCCTGTCTTTGTCTCCAAAGGTCAAAATACTCAGTTCCACCTTGTGATGTCATGTAGTGGTAGTTTCTAAGTTAACAGCTATGTTTTGCCTTAAGTTCAGTTCAGATTGGAAATTACAGGGCTGAAATCAGCCACATTATTTTAGTGAAGGTGCATAGAGTTTAAAAACACAGTGGAGCACTTCCTGTATTACCACATGACATCCCATGGTGGAACAGAGTGTTTTCTGTTTGAGAGAAGAACTCACCCTAAATATGCAGGATTTGTATGTTAAACGTGTGAATGAAAGAAAACGCAACTGCAGGCTCCTGTAGACCTTCCTCTGCTCCTTTTTTAGACCCTCCTTTGCTCCTCCCGTAAACCGTCCTCTGCTCCTCTTTTAGCCTCTCCTCTGCTCCTCCCGTAGATCCTCTTCTGCTCCTTTTGTAGACCCTTCTCTTCTCCTCCTGTAAACCCACATGTGGACTCTAAAGTGACTTGTCTCGTGCAGGTACGTCAGATCATGAAGAAGTGGGCAGACCTGAAGTTTGATGCAAAGCGCCGCATGGTAGGGTCCAGGAAGCGCTTCAGGAGGAGGAACCTGGGCCCCATCGAGAAGGCTGTCCACAAGATCCTCACCATGAGCCCAAAGGGAGGTAAGGGAGTGCCTCCGCTGCTGACAATTACTGCAGTTCTAAATGCATATCTTGTTTTAAAGAGGTCAATCAATCAAAATAACTATTTGTCCCACAGAGGCAATTTAAGCTAATTGAGCAGTAAAGTATAATAATAACAAAAGGTTCAAACAAAAGTCTCAGTGCAGCTCAACAGGTAAGGTCATCAGATCCAGTGTCGGGGCAGTTTGAGAGAGTAACAGCCCTCAGGACAAGGACTCTGTGTCCCCTGTGTCCTGCAACATCACAGCAGCCTCCAGGGGGAGCCAGTTGAAATCTGGAGACACAACAGGAAAGCCTCTTCTAAGCCTCAGGATAACTATCGCTAACTGCTCAAATTACACAATCCAATAGTCCTTAATTTCCGTCCCTTGAACGGCACAAGCTGCACTTCTTAGTTGGTTAAAATCACAGAATATTAATTTAAATATGTAACATACAAAATTTAAAAAGTTATCTACACAGAGTGTTGTAACACTTTTCTAAAAACTGCTCAGTGGGCCAGCCAATCAGCCACAAGAGCATCCAACCACAACCATGGCAATTACGGCAACCATGGCAATCCATGATATAAAGGATTGGAATTGTTTCAAGGCATGAAAAACGACAAACAAAACTCCAGGGATAGCAGATGTAATGCAAAATAACACTAAGACCAGATAATTTGTTTTTTACAGAGGAAATTGTATTAGATGAAAATGTGCAGCTTTTACGATTTGCTCATTTTGATCTTTCAAAATTTGTCCTACAGCCCTACATCACAGCATTATTAACAGGTTATAAGCTAATATTAAAGGGCCTGTGCCAGGTTTTGAACCATGAGTCGGGAACATAGTTTAGTTTGAACAGTTAAGTCATCCACTTAGTCCATCCTGCCACTCCGAGTAAGAAACAACTGTGGGGGATATTTTCTTGCAATTGTTTCCACATGGTTCTTCACATTGATATCTCTTGACAATGCATCATGACTGGGAATTAGCTGTCTGGGATAGTGTCAGGGCTGTCTTTTGGTCCAGCATCAAGCTCTGTTTAACTGAGTAGAGCAAATCTTACACAAATCTGTACCACTCAAGCTTCTGTGGAGCTAATCCGGCTCCAGGTGCATCATGTTGATAGAAACCATATACCTCATATGCAGACATTTCTGTACTGAACCCTAGCTGTTCCAAGCTGTCATATGTAGATAGCGCTAGAGAAGCCACAACCTTTCTGATTGGCTGTCAGGTGTGTTGCAGTGCTTTCTGATTGGCTGTCAGATGTGTCGCAGAGCTGTGCAGCATATCCATGTTGTTTAAGTATAAACCTACCTTCAGGCAGCTCTTTTCCCATGATTCTTTGTGACAATGTACCTGATTGGATAAAAACTGGCGCCTTCATCATTAGCTTCTTTATTAGTTATTCCCCAACTTAGTGCTTTGCAAAAAGCATAGGTTATGTCTTTTCTTTTTTTTCCAAGCAAATAAATGCATTACCAATACACTTTAACTTAAGTAGTGTAGCGCCATGTCACCTGTGTCTGTGTTCAGATGGAGAGAGCGACATAGACCTGGATGAGGACCGCTCCTTCGCCAGTATCTCTCTGCCTGAGAACAGCCTGTCTGAGAACACTAGCATCAGCCTGCCCGACAGCTCCTACAGCGAAACCTTCAGTTCTGAGCTGTCCACCGCCGACAAGACAGGGGACGGTAAGGACACACGGTGACAGGACAGGGGACAGTAAGGACACAGGGCGACAGGACAGGGGACAGTAAGGACACACGGCAACGGAGCAGGGGATGGTAAGGGTACATGGCAACAGGGCAGGGGACGATAAGGACACACATGGAGACAGGACAGTGGACAGTAAGGACACAGGCGGCCACAAGACAGGACCTTAAGAACACACTGAACAGCGGATGGGAAGGACACGAGCACCGATAGAACAGGGGACAGTAAGGACACACGCTCCGACAGGACAGGGGATGGTAAGGATACATGCTCCGACAGGACAGGGTATGGTAAAGACACACGCTCCGACAGGACTAGGGACAGTAAGGACACACGCGGCGACAGGACAGTAGACAGTAGACAGGAGCATTGACAGAACAGGCGACAGTAAGGACAACGAACAGGAAGGACACATGCTGCAACAGTACGGTAAAGACACACATGGCAACAAGACAGGGGACGGTAAGGAAACACAGGACAGCGGAGGGAAGGACACAAGCGCCAACAAGACACATAGGACAAGGACGGTAATTGATCAGTGATTTTGGTTCTTGCTTTCTCCTTTCCCAGACTTGAACTACGAATCCCCAGACTATAGCCTGGACTTTGATGAGGAGGATGATGAAGACCACAACTCCCCGATAGAGTCAGAGGATTTCTTCAGATCAAAACCCACAAACACGTACTCCCGAAAGGACGGCAGTCCGCCGTGCCCCCAAGGCTTCCCCCCCTCAACCCATGTCCAGCAGCAGGGCATGGGCCAGATGCTGCGGAGCGCCGCCTCCTTGCCCCTGGCCCAGTGCCTGCAGCAGCAGAGGGTGGGCCGGGTGCTGCTGGCCTCAGTGGCCCGTTCTGTGGAGACCCTGGCACGCTCGCTACAGCTGATGAAGCAAAGGCAGCAGGACTTTGTGCAGGAGTCTCTGCAGCTCCAGAGGCAGGGTGTGGACACTCTCAGAGACTTCTCCAGTACGGCCCTTGCAATGCTGCGGGCGCCACCCCGTGATACGCCCAACGCCACGCCCAACCCTGCATATATACGCAAGTGACACGCCCGCATGTCCACGCCACCACATGCCCCAATATATACACAAGTAACCATGGCACCAACAGTAAAGTCACTCAGGACTTTACTTTTCACTCAGGACTCAAGACTCTGGGGGCCCTCGTCATGCTCGGGGTCCCTCTTTGCAGTTTCCTTGGGCTACATACAGTACATACAAAAATACAGAGGACAGAATAGACAGGATCACGATACTGCTAAGTGACCACAGATGGTTTGCTGTATGGTTTTCATGTTCCCTTTAACCTGTAAATGTCAGTAACACTGTAACTCTTTCATTGTTCAAATGTAAATATTTGTGTATGGGACTTTAATCATGTCACTATGGCAACCTGCTGTACCTCACTGCTCTAGTCATGTGACCCAAAGATCAAATGACTGCATGTCCCTGTGGCCCCTTTTTATATTTAATAAAGGATTGTTTACACCAAATGAAAAAGTAACTGTACTAGAATACAGCGAATCAAAATTTGTATTCAGAATATGCATTTTTGGTACATTTATACAGTTACTTTTCAACACTGAGTAAGAGTAACTGAAAACATTATATAATTATATAATATATAATTATGTAATTATAAAATAATGCACAAAATCTGGTATTCCCAAAGGATAGACACAAAAACGAGAACAACGAAGTCATATCTGAAGGAGCGCTGCAAGAAACACAAACGTTCAAGTCATTTCATATTGTCAACATAAAGTTTTTGTCACTTGACTTACTTGAGAGAAGTAACCAGAACTTTTTCACAAGTAAGAGTACTATTACTTAAGTGCAAATATTACTTAAGTGGAGTAAAGGTATGCTGCTAGAAAAGTACTCTGAAAAGTATAATTTCTTTAAAAGTTAAATGTAACTGAGGACTAATCACCTTTGATTATTAATAATACAATCTGACCTGTTCTTAAAAGTTGTATCGCCTTCTCTCTCGATCTCCTTCACTCTCCCGAACCCAACCTTTTAAAAAAAAAAATAAACCACAACTGGCAGAAAAATATCTTTGTTTATTAGAAATCCACATTTGTTACTATGAAATCATAAAATCCGGCTGGACAGGTGTGGTGTTATTGGATGATAGAAGGACAGGGGGAGGGGGACAGGGCGGGACCACAGCAGCATTCAGACCACGCCCCTCACATAGTGCACACTCACCACATACTATTGCTTAGAAAACCCGGAGGACGCGAAGACAGGGAGGACGCGGGGGTTAAAGTGCCTGGGAAAGTGTGCTCTTGGTGGGACAGGGACAGGTGGCTGTGTCCCTGTAGTGTCCCCATGTGCTTGGACAGTCCGCAGTGCGAGTCCACATCGCCTGGTAAGTGTTCATCCTTTGGCATATGACTCGAGGCTGGAGACGGAGAAGCAGTCCAAAAGTGTCCCAACATTTCCAAGTTTGTCCCCCCGTGAGTTCTGTACCAGGACATTCTAAGAGAGGAAGTCCCGCCCCCTGCACGTGCACGCTGGTACAACTGGAAGCTCGGGCAGTGCGCATGTGACATGTCCTCTGTATGTCCACAAATGTCCACGTATGTCCAAACATGTCCAGGGCATGTCCAGTGTATGTCCACTGTCCACCACTGCTTCTGGTCTAACGCCACTCTCAGGGGGAACGCTGACACCTATGGGACAGAGGGAGGACTGCACTGTGACAAGGCATATGTATAAGACATATCCAAAACATATGGCATCATGTAGTGAAAAAGGTGAAATTCAGTGAAACTCAATATTTGTTATATGTTATACTCAAAGCAAAGGGTGCATACTTGGAGGATTTGAAATTCCACCTTTGCTTTATGAACAACTCTGCAAACCCTTGGCCCTTCTTTCAATGAGCTTCATGATGTAGTCTCTTGAAATGATTTTCACTTCACAACTGTGCCTCTTCAGGGTCAAGAAATGCCAAAAGGGTTCAAAGCAAAGGGTAAAGGCTATTTTAAAAAATCTAAAACTAGTTTTGGAGTTATTTTCAATTTATTTATGTTTGCTACATGTTTGCTTATGTGTCATTTATAGTTCTGATGCTTCAGTCAGAATCTGCAATGTTAAAAATATGGAAATAAAGAAGAAACATAAATGAAAAAGTGTTTTATTGTCTGAGGATCAGTAAGTACATTGTAGCATGCTAGTTATTGTCTCTGCACTTGTGGTCACTGTTGCACTCATAAACTTGGTGCGGTCAATAATCAGGATGGTTGGAATGCATTTGGTTTAAGCCATTTAAAATTAACTACTTCTGTTTTTTACATTTTTGAGAGCCTTTAACTTGGTATAATACAACATTTCTTTCCTATACAGAGAACCAGAGTGAATACTGACCAGGCCAGCTGAGTTCTTCGCACACAGGGCAATCAGAACAGAGGTGAGGGCGAAGTCAGACCAGAGGCAGTGGTCAGGGGTGGCATCAGTCCAGAGGCAGGGCTACGGAGGCGGTGGTGGAGGGGCTCATTGGGACAGGGGGTCCTGCTCCTGCCCAGGGTTTAAGTCCACTACAGTGGTTCCCCGCACAGAGTTGTCCAGCCCCTCTGCTCCTGACGAGCTCCTGTTCGGGCCCCCACCTGTCCAAAGCACACAACGGTTCATAGTTTAAAGATGTAGTTAAAAGTGGGTAGTGATGACTACCAAATTATTAAGTCACAGTACTTGTATTTGTTTGACTACAAGAGGGGCTAATACCTGAGCCAGAGGGGAGCAAGGGTTGTACCTGAGCCTGTCGAAGCAGGTGGGATCTGTAGCTGGGCTTGAGGAGGGAGGCAGGCTTATAACTGAGCCAGTGGAGGGGGGGGCAGGGCCTGTATCTGAGCCTGAGAAGGTGGGCGGGGCTTATAACTGAGCCAGTGGAGGGGGGGGTAGCGCTTGTACCTGAGCCTGAGAAGCAGGTGGGGTCTGTACTTGAGCCTGAGGAGGGGAGTAGGCTTATACCTGAGCTTGGCAATGAGGGCGGGGCCTATACTTTAGCCTGTTGAGGGGTCAGGGTTTATACTTGAGCCTGCGGAGGCTTATAACTGAACCTAAGGAGGGGGGCGTGGCCTAAGTGAGTGTAAGGGCATCTAGCTATTTCTGATCCTTTGGAGGGGGGGGGTTCCTGATCCTGAGGAAGGGGCGGGCCTGTAACGGGGAACATGGGTTATACCTGATCCCGAGGAGGGGGCGGGGCCTGTGGAGGACGATGGGGCCCTTACCTGAGCCTGTGGAGGGGGGCGGGGGCACAGGCAGCACCCCCCCTCCCCCTCCGTTGGTCTGGGAGCACACGTTGGTGTGGTGAGCCACGGCCTTCTGTTTGTAGTGCTGACTGTGGAGCTTGTACTTCATGAGGAGGATGAAGATGAAGACCAACACTGAGGCCACGATAATGCCACCGATGATGATGATCATGGTGCCCCCCAGGAACTGCGGAGAAACAGGCATAGAGGGGGTGAGTTAGAGAGAGAGGGGGGTATGAAAAGGGCTTAACTCACACTTGAGTCGTTTTGACAACTTTATTTTTAGGCCCAGACTGTTTGGGGTGTTTTGGGATATTTCTGGCAGCTTCAAAATAGAATTGCAAATTTCAAGGTAAAATTATGTGCCGAAAGATTATGTTGAGAGAGCAAAACTGCTTATCCAAATTTTTCAGATTTTTCTGCTTTTTGAGGAGATTTTTAAACCTGTACTTATACTTGTAATTGAGTATAATTCTAGCCATGTAATTGTAATTTCCAGCTCTTCTTTTGGCCTCATGTCATTTCGATGTGCTGCTGCTAATGATTGGAATTTGGCTCAGAATTCTCTTAAAACTGGACTCTAGAATTTCTCTTTCTGCTTTTAAATGTAAAGTGAAGGAAATTTTTAAACACTCATGTGAATGTTTTAGCAACTGAAGGTCATTTTATGTATTTATATTTCTGATTGTTTTTTTACTATTATTGTTTTTGTGTGTGTGTTTTGTTTCACTCCCTCTCCCTTTCCCTTGGGTGCTTTTGCACACCAGGCCAACATTGTAAATAAGATTTGTTCTTAATGTTTTTGCCTGCAAAATAAAGGTTATAATAATAATAATAATAATTTGTGTACATTTTAAAGAAGTTACTGAATACTGTACAAGTCTCAATTGTATCGATCCACCGCTGTCTCACTGTTGTCACTGCTCCTCTCTAAATCCACAAACATAAATAACAGCATCGCCTGCTCTGACTGGACAGAGCTAAAAAAAATATGTAGATTGTGGTTTTAAAACAATTCAAATTAGTCTGTTTAAATGATCAAAAATATTGATCTAAAATACAGCTAAAACTACCACTGCTGGTTACACATATGGAGTGTACCAGATTGTCCTGGTTAGTGTATTACCTAATCACCTATGGAGTGTACCAGACCATTACCTGGTCACGTATGGAGTGGCAGCGTCCGTACTCGGCCTCTGTGGTGAAGGACACACAGCCCACGAGCCTGGTTCCAGTGAGCGCGGTCAGGCCGTCGTCGTACACCGCGAAGACGCACAGGTCATAGTCCCGTGCAGACGCCAGGTCCCCAAGAACCATGGACTTATGACTGGACGGCAGCATCCTGGAAGACATAGTAATGATTTTTTTTTTTTTTATCAATACAAAAATAGAGAAACAAAGTTATAAAAGATGAGAAACAAGATTTTATTTTTTTAGTGTGTTTGTCTAAGTTTGACAAATACAAAAGTCACTCTCTAAATATTCAGTGTATACATATCTTCCCACAAATAATACAGTCAAGTAAATGAAACCTGAAGTACACCAAAACACCATGGACAGAATACTCACACACACACACACACACACACACACACACACACACACACACACACACACACACACACACACACACACACACACACACACACACACACACACACACACACACACACACACACACAATCAGATCTAATAGCAAAGCGGAGAGGCATTTTCAAAAGATTATCTGCTCCTCTAACCCTAAATCTTGCCAAATGTGAGTTTGGACAAGGCACTGTGCAGTCAGCAGGTCGCTGGTAGAATGGTGCCCTGTAGAAGCCAAAATCACAGCTACTGTTGCGTTCCCTGGTCCCAGCCCAAAGCTGTGTTAACTGATCACAACCCCTTGACATATAATAATAAATAAGTAAATTTATACAGCCAGATTTTCTTGGCTCTATGAAAACAAATTTTGCTTTGCGTTTTGAGTCTGACTTAAGCTGTGACATTATGACGGCTGCATGGCATAGATGGAGCAGCAAGGCACTCAGTCCAATGAACTCCCACCGGGGCTTTGTGTGGACAATGGAGCGAACCATTGTTGAGAGGAGTAGGGGTGCCACACATAAAACTTTGCTTTTTATTTGTCAAAAACACAACTATTAAATTAATATTGGTTATGTTAAACAACAAATACCTCTAAATAGAATACATCTCAAAGTTCTGATCTTCCTGGGCCTTGTCAGCCCTGGGCCATTAAAATCTTTCTACCCTTTCCCCCTGTTCAGAGCCCCTGTTTATAGCACAGTTTATATGGTACACATAGAGTCAATGTACAATCTGCAGTAAAAGAACAAATACATTACAGTAACTTTGAGTACGATCACGCAATGATAAATATGTAAAACAGAATGAAAATAACCAAAAGCTTGTGAGAATTAACAGGTTTAAATCTGCTTAGATTTCTTTCCTCTCTTAGTCCTGCTTATTGAGTTAAGCCCGGTTTTGTTATACAGTGCTTTGATTTTGTTCTGTTGGCACAACTGGCACACGCCTCCTCCCACCATTTCATCTAAGAATCATTGCATGTTTTGGCTCAGGAATAAAAGAGCCATACATGTGTTTTGACTCCTTGTCTCATTCTGTCTTATACTAGTTATGTCTTTAATAAATAAGGGACCCAACTATTGGGTTCTCTGAATATTCTAGTCTCTGATTTTGACCATGTAAATGTAGCCAGTGTAAACCTGGTCAGTATTTAAGAGCCTTTAATACTCAGCACATAGTCAGTAGTGCTGCACATCTGACCTGTGAAGAATGTCATGTCAGTGGATCTATTATGGATTCTAAAAATAAATATATTATTTCTCTCCTTCTGACTGTATAAAGAGAGAGTATTTTACTTCTATGGTGTATTAAGTGCAAACACATAACATATTTAGATCACCATGTTAGGTTTTATTGTACAGAATCTTACAGCTAACCGTAAGAAGGGTTTGAACAGGGCCCGGGAAAGATCACTACATTACTCAAACATGCATGGATGGCATCTAAAACTTCTTCAGGCACGTTTTTGATGAAGGAACCACATTATAACATGGTAGACAGCTAAAAAAAAAAAAAAAAAGAAGCAATTTTGCATAATACCCCCTCTTTAAGTCCACGTGCTCCAGTGGCGTGTACAGTGTCACACACGTACATGTTTCATAATACATGTGATGCTCCGCTCAATCAGGCGTGCTCTGATTCCTCACAGGGACATGAGGACTACCATGCAAACCACAGAAACATCATAACCAGAGCATGGATGGGGTCTGGGTGATCGCTGGGACTTTCATCTGCACGGTAACTATAGGGCTGTAAGATTAATGTGAAATGCAAATCTGAAGGGACGCAATTAGCTAATCGCAAATGCTGCAATTTTTGAAGTATGATAATGTCCTCCACCAACAAACTCACCTGTCTTATTCTGCATTAAAACTGCTATGCTATAACACTGCATGTTCTGAAATGTCATTCTTGTGTTAGAACATTTGAGTAAATATCGATACTAAAAAAGACCCATTGACACGACAAAAATGAACCTTTCCTGAAAAGCTTTAGAATGATCTTGAGCTGTATCTGAAAAAGTATAAGACCACATAGACTAGTATACACCCTCGGACCAGTATGGAACCTCCTGCACAACTGAGGGATTACACAGATATAAGGCCACATGGGAATCTAACAGAAACTACTATGATTTAATGTTGAAAATCACAATCTATTATCAATACTTGTCGGAAATATCAAAGCTAGATATTTTTCCACATGGTTGGCCCTCATGATAACGCATTCAGTGGAAACATGTGTGTGATGTATGTAAAACTATGCAGTGCTGGCAGTACATCCTGATGACTGGAGCTCAGCGGCCTGCATTATCATTGGAAGGTGTCTCTGAGTAGACCATGGGGGCCGACGCTCTGCACCAGCCCCACATTCAGAGCCCTGAGCCGGGCCATAAGCAGATGTGACAGGAGACAGATGAAGAGCATGCTGCCGTTCATTAAGACTAGACAAGTACAAGTGTGAGGAGATTAGCATGTTCCAGGGGGAGCAGGGACCATCAGGAGAAAAGACATGTTCCAGAGCAAGAGAGTGGACTCGTTTCAATTTACACTTAAAGAGGGGGTATTATGCGCAATTGATTTTTCTGAGCTTTCTATCATGTTATAACACTGTTCCCTCATCAAAAACATGCCTGAAGATGCATGTTTGAGAAATCTAGCGCTCTCTTCCAGGCTTTATTTGAAGATTTGTACTATGCTCCGCCCAGAAGCCTACATCACCCACGCTTCCATGCAAGAATTCTCCGTAAATATACAAAAACATGATACAAAACAATACAAAAGGAAAGCTTATAAAACATGCAAATATAGCATTTTCAAAAGAATAGTGATCTAAATATGTTATGTTAGCAATTAATATCCCATTTTAGGATCCCATATCCCCAATATCCCAAGTAAAACACCTCTTTAAGACTGGGCAAGTACACGTGTGAGGAGCATGTTCCAGGGCCACTCAGGGGGAGCAGGGACCACAGCCAGAGAAGGAAATCACTTAAATACCCATTTAATAGGTGCTATGCATGATTTCCCCATGTATTTGAGATCAATTTAACCCAGTACAGATATATCGTGTAAGCAGCTTTTGAGGTCAAAGTAAGTCCATCTATCTGCATCTAATTATAAAGTGTTTATTGTCTGATAAGCAGGAGACATGCATTAGTATGCTACTTGCTGTTAGGCTTTACAATGCTCTGGTGTTCACTGCTTTGATATATTTAGGCAGTGATAGTGATAGTGGTTAGCACCTAAGCGTCACAACAAGAAGGTCCCTGCACTAGGACATTTACATCACATTCTCTGCCTTGTTTCATGTTGCTGTGTTTTCATGCTAAAAGCGCCTTAGCCAAAAAATCTAATTGGGCTGCACAGTTTGGGATAAAATCTAACTGTGATTTTTCAGACAAGCATTGGGATTGGAATTGCGGTTTCTGTTCAAAGTTCACATTTGATTCATTTTACTAAACTAATTTCAAACAAATCAAGAATCACATTTCAGAACATGTTTGTACAGATCTAAAGTACAGGGTTAGCCGTGTAAAAACTGGCTAATTCTGCCTAAATCAAACTGTGAGGCCAAAATTGTGAAAACAACCACACAATTTATTTATTATACTGGTAATGTCCAAACTTGTCTTGCTCTCGTAGATCCAATCTCTAGATCCCCCTCATCCCTCTTGTTTGTCCTGCTCATTTAGGCTCTTGTCCCTAGTCCCACTCATTTACAGCATTGATTTCCATCCGCTGTGCTTTGAGCTACTGCAGGTGTGCCTTGGACAAAAATCCATAACTTAATTCACACAGGCTTTTAATTGAATAGTTTACCATTTTGGAGTGCCCTGAACACATTCTGAACAAGTTGTGAAAGCAAAACAATGCTTGCTGCCAAATAGAAAGAACCAGACACAGGGGAATGGAACATATCTGCACCATTATTTATAAATGATGTCATTTGGTAATGTTGTATTGGGTATTGTGTTGTACAGTCATTTTAAACATTCTATATTATTTGATATTGACTCTTGTGAGCTTTAAGCCATGCTGTGTTTTCACTCATTCACACATGTTTGAATAACTCTGTATTAAGCTCAAAATGCTCTGTTCCACCTTGTGATGTCATGTAGTTGTAGTTTTCAAGTTAACTAATACCTTTTCCCTTTTATCCAGTAGAGATAGCTCATTCCAGGGCTGAAATCATCCAAATGGTTCCAATGAAGGTGCATGGAGTTTAAAAACCCAGTGAAGCACTTCCTATATTACCACATGACATCACAAGGTGAAATATTTTCTGTGTGAGAGTAGAACTCAGACTGAAACACAACTTCAGGTATGTTTGTGATGAGGAAACAACATTGTAACATAAATTAGAAAACAGTATAATATGGGCCTTTAACAGAAACAGTGAGCCTCAGAAGGCTGAAAAATAAAATTAGTCTAAAAACCGATTTAGAGAATGTCCCACTTTTGCATTGATGCCACATTGTAAAAATGTGACATTTTGATTGAAAAACGTGATTTATTTTCTTGTAAAAAGAAACTGGTTTTCAGGTTTGTAATATGTTGCCGCATATCATGGAGAATTGCCGTGTGGGAGCCTGGGTGTTGTAGGTTTGTGGGCAGAGCGCTGCACAGAATCTTACAGCTAACTGTGAGAAAGGTTTGAATAGAGCCTGGGAGAGAAACACTCAAACATACATGGATGACATCTAAAACCTCTTCACACATGTTTCTGAAGAGGTGAAGGGAATGTCATAACATGGTAGAAAGCTAAAAAAAAAAAAAAAAAAAAAAAAGAGAGAGAGAGAGATTTTGCATAATACCCCCTCGTTAAAGACTTTACAAATGCAGGATAAACTTCACTGGAGAACACTTTTATGCTTAAAAACATGGGTCTAATTCTGAGGCATAAAAATATAAAAATAACTCCATAAACTCAAGTCATCTACATATAAATATAATTGGGTAGTCTCTACTTTTAAAGCAAACCTATTCTGCAAAAAGGACTCAGAGCTTTTAACCATATTATAATTGTTTCCTCTCACCATTTTCTCAAAGTTGTATTTGAAGTGATTCGTGCATGTTTGAGCAATCTTTAATCGCTTATGTTCAAAACGCCATTTTGCCAAGCCCTGTTTTCACCACTACCGCTGGTGTTTTCATGCCAACTTTGACATACTTACTTCATTCTCCTCATATCACGCTTGCTCGCTAGAGTAATATGCAGCTATCCATAGGAGGAGCCAATAGTTGCACGGCTCTTTGTTGTGGTGACATTAACGGAGATGTCTGCTCCCATTGGGCACCACAATTTTCTAAGTCACTGGACATGTTTCTTTTATAAAGTTGGTTTAGATGAATATTACAATTTAAAATGTCCAAATTATGTACTTGTTTCTGTGTAGACTCTGCACACCTGACTGGGCGACAGGTGCATTGGAGGAGAGGCACTTGTCTGAAATGTTAAGAGGACTCCCGCACACTGTCTCACACTTGGTTCACTTTTATTAACACAAAGTTTCGGTCCCTCTGACTTTCCTCAGGTGAGGACGGTCCCTTCCGCTCCCCTTAAAATTGCGCATTATTCACTTTACCAGACTTTTATGAGTTAAAACGCATGGACAATGACTAGAAAGTATAAAGTAAAGTAAAGTATAAATATCACTCTAAAAATGTAACCACTGTATACCATAAATCTGACATTTTTTTTTAGCAAAATAAGTGATGCCTCCAAGAGTTCAGGAACCTCCCTCATAGCTCATCTATGTGTTTTATCCATGCGTTTTAACTCACAAAAGACTGGTGTAAAGTGAATTATAAGCAATTTTGCGGTTACACTGCGGTCTAATTGTGAAAAAAATATGCATTCACAATTTGGTCCATTACTTCTAACATAAAGAAGGTCAGAGAGAATCAAAACGTGTTAATAAAGGTGAATCAAGAGTGTGCAAGAGTCTTCTTAACATTTCAGTCAAATGTGCAAATTATAACATAATGATCCACGGGTGTCATAAATTATAACTATAGAGCAGACACAAGCACAATATGTCTACTTTAAGTGGTTGCTAGTTTTATATTTTGCATTTTAAGAAGAGTAAGCATTAGACCCTATTGCCCCACTAGTAGTAAATCAGTTTTTGTTTGTGTGTGATGTTGTTAGTAGTAAAGTACAGTAATACTGTACAGTGAGAGTACACGCACACACCTGTATATGAGGATGTCGTCTCTGGAGCTGTTGTACTGGACCTGGTACATCCTGACCCCGGGGATGTGGCTCTGGTCCGGCCATGTGACGGTGGCGGAGCTGGAGCCGAGGTGGGACACGGTAACCCTCTGTGTGTCTGCCCGAGCCTGCCCCCCGCTCCAGTTGGACTTGATGGAGGTGGGCATGTCCGAGGGGCCCGGCTCTGGGTCTAGTTTGGGCTCATAGTGAGGGGACGGGTTCACCACCAGCTCCACTGGGGCCGTGGCCTCTCCCGCTGCGTTAGAGGCGATGCACGTGAACTTCCCCGAGTCCTGCAGGGCAAACACAATAATAAACTTTTATTTATCATAGGCCTTTGTCGACTCTCAAGGTCACGTACACGAGGCAGTAACATGAGTACAAAATAGGATGGGGTTAAAATTTACTCAAGAAAGATAAAACTACAGTTAAAGGAAGAATATATAAGATTTTAAATTTTAAATTCATAACATGACCTTACTCACACACACTGTGCACTTTTTGAAAGCTTTTTGTTTTTTGAGCTCAGTTTCATCATGGGATTGCAGTATGTGAGTTCAAAGAACACAAGTAAGAGACTGTTGGATTATGTGAAATGAACTGTTTTTCCCATATCCATGGTGACTGTACAAGAGGCTACATGCTACAGGCTATTTACACCAAATGTGGCGGAAGAGCATCCAAAGGAAATACTTTGAGGGAATAGCCCATTTCATCACCAACCGGAAAAAAAAAGCGAAAAGACTGTGAAGCTGAGAAGAGGCTGTTCACCTGACTCCCCTCTGCCTGTGTCTTTCTATTTCTCCCTCTGCCTCTTCCGCTCTCTCTCTCCCCGTCTTCTGCTCTCTCCCCCTTTCTCTCCTCCCCTCTCTCCTTTCTCTCCCTCTCTCCTTACCCCTCTCCCCCCTCTCTCTCTTGCCCTCTCTCTCCTTTCTCTCCCCCTCTCTCTCCCCCTCTCCCCCCCGTTTTTTCCCTCTCTCTTTCTATCTGTCCCTCTGCCTCTACCTCTCTCTCTCTCTCTCCCGTCTCTCCCCCTCTCCAACCCCTGTCTCTCGCTCTCTCTCCCTTTCTCTATCGCTCTATCCCTCTCTCCTGCCCTCTCTCTCCTTTCTCTCCCTCTCTCTTTCCCCCCTCACCCCCTCTCTCTCTCCCTCTCTCTCCCCCTCTCCAACCCCCCGTTTCTCTCTCGATATGAAGTAAACATGTTCAACTATATTTCAAAGCTGATTTATTCTTAGTCACAAAAGCATTGGACATGACGGCCAAGTTGTTTATGCTATAGAGAAAGGAACAAGAATATACGAATAAGGACGTTATAATTCTAAGGAGACAAGATACAATGACATAACATAAATGCACAGGCAGAAATCAGCTCAGTAAGTTTCCAGAAGAAGGCCCTTAAAAGCTAAACATCTCAGAACTACCAAGAATGCAGATAGAGCCTTATCATTTCTAGGAGACCAAATCTCATCAACACAAAGCTCCACATTACTGAACCATGTTGACAGCCCCTCCTACAGATCGAAATGCATTACTCAGATGACTCCAACATGCACCAGTCACTCTAAATGTAAAAGTGTGTGAGCTGGGGAAGCTATATAACACAGTTAAAAGCTCATAAAAGTCCATGTCTCCCTCAGCACAGTATTATACACAGAAGAAGCTCGTAGCGTGTCACCTTGACGGAGGCCTTGAGGATGTCCAGGGAGCCGTTGTCGTAGCAGATGGTACGGCTGGTGTTGGCCATGAGCTTGCCGTCGGGGCTCACCCAGTGGGTAAATGGTTTCCGGGTCCCCGATGGACTTACAGCGCAGGCTCACCTCCTGACCCTCCATCACAAACATCTTGGACGTGTGACGGGTGATCATAGGCGGCTCACACACGAACTCCTCCTACAGAAAACGACACAGGAGGTATACGATCAGTGGAAATAATGGTCTGGAAAATAGTGTGGAGATGGATGTGTGAAGCTGATTCAAAACTCCGAGATGAACATAGTAACCATAGTAACCGATCAAAGAGACATTTGGCCCCTCTCGAGTCAAAATCAGGATTTCAGTGTACAATATTATTTTGGTAATAGATTAATCTACACCCACAGATCATTTCTAAACTTACACAGCAAGATGGATTCTCACGATATTTGTGACTTCCCAGACTCACGAGAATCCATCTTGGCGAGCTCCCGATCACAGAGCAGCATTGTGGTTTGTGCAGAAGCCAAAGGTGAAGCTCCCAAATGAACCAAAGCAAACATGGCAACGCCGATGGATGTACTTCAGCCTATTTTAATTAAAATTCTGACTATTTAGTTGAAGGTTTTTGTGGACAGGGAAGATGTCTGTGCTTTTCTCTCAGGATGTAACAAAAGTTTGATTTTGGGGTTTGTTGACTGTTGTGACACTTTGACCAATCAGATTCAAATATTAGTATTTCTGAGAGATCCGTCCCAGACTGATGTGTTAACTCAGCTGAGAGTGATACACATCTCACATCTGGTGTGAACCAGGTTAGAAGCAAATGTATCTGCTTCCCATGTCATTTTCATGTGGCCTAAACCTCTCAGCTCGAGGCGTGTTTGAACCACGTGCATGGACCAGTTAACGATGATACTATACTATACTACTTGGGGCCAGAATAAAAAAGAATTTCAAAATAAAAATCATTGAAATTGAATTATTCATTGATTAATTTTTTTTGCAGCCCTAAAAGAAGAGAAACGTTTCTTTACTTAAGTGAAGAAGTACAGAAGAAGTACAGATGAAATACAGATGAAAAACTGATGAAATACAGATGAAGTACATATAAAGTACAGATGAACTACACAAAAAGTACACATGAAGAACAGATGAAAAACAGTTGAAGTGCACATGAAGTACACATGAAGTACACATGAAGAATAGATGAAGTACACATGAAGTACAGATGAAGTACACATGAAGAATAGATGAAGAACAGATGAAGTACACATAAAGTACAGATGACATACAGATGAAGTACACACGAAGTCCAGATGAAGTACACATGCAGTAGGCATGAAGTACACATGACGAATCTGCAAAATACTCATCTAAATGTACTATAGAGAACAAGTTTGAGAAGTACAGGAGCCAAAGGTTTTTCACTCCTACAAACTTTAGTCCATCTGACAGAATTCAATTTTCTTTTGCGATAAACCTAATGCCCTTTTCAGACATTTGAGAGAGGCCGGACAGCTCATACACACGTACGCTAATCTTCTGAACCAAATGTCAAATCTCCAAGAATTACAATATAAATGATGGATTATAGACTTTGCTCTGAATAAAAAACAGTATTTGGGAAATGTCTGCTAATGCATGACAAGTACACAGCTGTGAATGTTTAGGAGAGATGATGAACAGAGCCTCGTGCATTCAGCTGAGAGAAGGAAGGGCAAACAGAAACAAACACCTCAAAGGCTGCAGATATTTAATAAATAAAAAGTCCACTGCAAAGAACAAATATGCTGTCTTTAGAGAGATCTTGTGTGTGTAGTTTAGACCTCTGCAAACAAATTCTTAAACGTCCCTGTGTGTCAGATGTTTTCCCAGTGACGTGTGGTGTGGTTCGTGGCGGGTGAGGCACTGATGTCGTCACAATCAGATTTACAAACATATAAACCAGGTGTCATTTGGCCCCCGGGACAATTTCTCTCCCAGTAAGTGACTTGGGGCCAGAATAAAAAAGAATTTCAAAATAAAAGTTCCGAAGTCCGTATGAAATAGCTCCAATAGTATGAAATAAAAAATCAAGCTGGTTTGTATTGTTTTTTTATCCTTATTCTGGTTCCCCAATTTTCAGTGGATTGAAGTCATTACATTTCTTACCATTTCATACCAGTCTGTTTGAAAAGAGCGAGTCTTTTGTCCCGTCATCTGGAGCAAACCATTTAACCCCTTTAATTATAACCTCCTGCTTCGACCAAAAGTCCAGTTTAGAAAACTGCTTGAGCTTTAATATGTAATTTTCCTCCATTTAAGGGCCAGACAAGAAGAAAAAAAGTGAACGGATTGCTAAACTTGCTATTTGCTAACTCTAAATGTAGCTTGCTGTCACTATACTTTTGGCCCCTATTCTGTGGGAGTTACAAGAATCCCTGGGCTCACGAGCGCCCCCTAACATGAGGCAGGGTAACTGCGTGCCTCACTCGGCGCCTTTTCAGAGCCGCTTACAGCAGCAGCGTCACTGCTGATCTACAGCACAGTCAGTCCATGTGAGGCACAAACAAGGTGCCTCACGGCGTGT